>MU249662.1:140000-155000 GCA_018977245.1 Lethenteron camtschaticum | reverse complement strand
GGTGTGTGAGTGGGTGAGTGAGTGAGGGAGTGAGTGAGCGAGTGAGTGGGCGAGTGAGTGGGTGAGTGAGTGGGTGAGTGAGTGAGTTGAGAGTGAGTGAGTGGGTGAAGGAGTGAGTGAGTGGGTGAGTGAGTGGGTGAGTGAGTGGGTGAGTGAGGGATTGAGTGAGGATTGAGTGGGTGAGTGAGTGAGAGGGTGAGAGAGTGAGTGAGGGTGAGTGGGTGGGTGAGTGAGTGGGTGAGTGAGGGTGAGTGGTGAGTGGGTGATAGTGGGTATGAGTGAGGGNTTGGTGAGTGAGTGGGTGAGTGATGGGTGATGAGTGTGAGTGAGTGAGAGGGTAGGAGAGTGAGTGAGGGGTGAGTGAGGGGTGAGTGAGGGGTGAGTGAGTGGTGAGTGAGTGGTGAGTGAGTGGGTGAGTGAGTGAGTGAGTGGGTGAGTGGGTGAGTGAGTGGTGAGTGAGTGAGTGAGTGGTNAGTGAGTGGGCCGGTNAGTGGTGGTGTGAGTGAGTGGTGAGTGAGTGAGTGAGTGGTGAGTGAGTGAGTGGGTGAGTGAGTGGTGAGTGAGTGAGTGGGTGAGTGGGTGAGTGAGTGAGGGTGAGTGAGAGAGTGGGTGAGTGAGTGGGTGAGTGAGTGAGAGAGAGTGAGAGAGAGTGAGTGAGGGNTGAGTGAGGGTATGAGGGTGAGTGAGTGGGTGAGTGAGTGAGTGGGTGAGTGGTGGNTGAGTGGTGGGTGAGTGGTGGGTGAGTNAGTGAGTGAGTGTGAGTGGAGTGGGTGAGTGAGTGGGTGAGTGAGTGGTGGGTGAGTGAGTGGGTGAGTGAGTGAGGGAGACACTGGGTGAGTGGGTGAGTGGGTGAGTGAGTGAGGGAGTGAGTGAGGGGGTGAGTGAGTGGGTGAGTGAGTAAGTGAGTGGGTGGGTGGGTGAGTGAGTGATAGAGTGAGTGGGTGAGAGAGAGTGAAGGGCTGAGTGAGTGAGATAGAGAGGGTTAATGAGAGAGGGAGAGAGGAGAGGTGAGTGAGTGAGAGGAGTGAGTGGGTGAGGGAGTGAGTGAGGGAGTGGTGAGGGAGTGGAGTGAGTGAGTGGGTGAGTGGTGGAGTGAGTGGGTGGTTGAATGAGTGGGTGGTTGAGTGAGTGAGTGGGTGAGTGAGTGAGTGGGTGGTGGTTGAGTGAGTGAGTGGGTGGTTGAGTGGGTGAGTGAGTGGGTAAGTAAGAGAGTGAGAGAGTGGGTGAGTGGGTGAGTGAGAGAGTGAGTGAGTGGGTGAGTGGATGGGTGAGTGAGTGGTTGAGAGAGTAAGAGAGTGGGTGAGTGAGTGGATGAGTGGCTAGGTGGGTGGGTGGGTGAGTAAGTGGGTGAGTGGGTGGGTGGGTGAGAGGTGAGTGGGTGGGTGGGTGAGTGAGACAGAGAATGAGAGCGTGGGTGAGTGAGTGGGTGAGTGAGTGGGTGGGCATGATAGTAGGGAGCGGTGGCGCAGTGGTTAGCGCTACGCCGTGCTACGAACCCGGCCACCCGAGTCCGATTCCCGCTCACGGCCAACACCGTTGACGATTATCCGAACCGGTCCTGGGCCTCCCTTAGGTCTCCTCAGCCCCAAACGAGTCTGGTCTGTAGTAAAGGGCCGTCCATAAATGACGTCACGCACCTCGGGGGGGGGGGCAGACATTTGTGACGATGTGTGACGAGGGGGGGGGGGTGAGAAATGTGACGTCACATAAAAATGCGCAATTTTAAATAAATATAGACAACACGTTCTACTTAATTAAATAGACTTTGTAATAAATGTTTTCTCCTACAACATCAGAGTGCAGCGCCACATTAAACACGCACTACAATGACAATAGTTTAAAGCGATTTGAAGCATGTTTTTTTTTTGGGTGGGGGGGCAGAGCTTTGTGACGTCATATTTGAGGGGGGGGGTCTGACTTTTTGTAACGTCACGTGACGAGGGGGGGGGNTCAAAAATCGTCCAAATTCGCGTGACGTCATTTATGGACGGCCTCAAACATCGTGGGGAGACTCATTGATGCAGCAATCGTGCTGGGCGATTATCTGAAAGAGAAATGTCTCTACTTGATACAGCAATGTACTGTGGCGATTATCTGAAAGAGAAATGTTCTTACTTGATACAGATGTGCTGTGACGGTTCCACCTGAAGACGGAAGCTTGTTTGCCTCCGAAACGTCGTGATTTTTATTTTATTTTATAATTTTTATTTTTTTACCTACGTGACTTTACCGAAAAAACCCTAAGAATATGAATCCTTGCAGTCACGAAAGCTTCAAATCTAGAACAAACAATTGTGTGTGTATAAACATCGCCACTAGGGAGACAAAGGCGGCCGGGCGTGGTGCTGGCCACCCACCCCCTCGTGTGCCGTGCCGGCCTTCGTAAAAGCACTTGCCCCTCCAGCCTCTTGGAGGCTACACGGGGGGTGGGGAGCTTTATCTTTGTGTGTGAGTTTAGTGCGGGTTTAATCTTAATTTTGGAGCTTTCGTGACTGCAGGAATTACTCTTGGTTCTTTCGGTAAAGTCACGTGTAAAGATAAAATAATACATTAAATACTAGCATACGACGACGTTTCGATTGCAACACAAAGCAATCGTCATCAGGTATATAAATGAAATAGCGACAAAAATTCTAACCAGGAAACTATAGACAGACATATAAGCAGACAAGATACAGAGAGAGAGAGAGTAGCACAGGCACAGAGAGGGTGATCGTGTCTTAGTGCGGGTTTAGTGGGAGTTGCCCATAAGTCGGCGCGCACGAGTGCGATGGGACCCAACGTAGCTGCCGTCTGTCGCGGACTGGCGGTGGTTTTCGTGTCGCGACATCTTTCAAAAACGTAGTGTTGTAAGGACGGACTTCTAAACGTCTTTCATGGCACACACCGTTTATTATCTTAATAACACAGTCCCTATCACACTAAGGGGTATATGGTCCCCTCACCCGTTAACCTCAGAAGGTACAAGCCTCTGGACATTGCAGGCTATCTAATCTCCCTGCTCTCCTAGCGTCCCCTGGCTAGACCTAGGGGATCTCTCCCCGACCACTGGTTACTCTGAGCCCGAACCCTGACAAGGGCTGGAGGGCTTGGTCCAGGGTCCTAGATGTCTTCGGCCGACTTGGGTCTTCGTGTAGCAGAACTGGCCAAGAGCTCTCAGCGCTCCGGCTTTTATACCTGTTCGTGGCCGGGTTGTCCAATACCCGGCCACCTTGTGGAACCCTCCGATTGGTCCTTCCCAATCTGGCGTTTGGATCCTACCTCACGCCATTTGACCCTGAGCGTTTGATTGAGCGGGACAACCTTGTTTATGATCTGCTCTCTCACAGTTTGCGAACGGCGAGTAGTTAACAGCACTACACACACAACCACGGCGCTGCTGACAATGACGGAGCTCAGGCATGTTCATAGTCCGGCCCGTGGGCCAATTACGGCCCGCAACTACGGTCTTATAACATGTTAGTTATGGCTCGCTGGCTCTGTCAGAATAAAGACATCATTTAAAACTCATGGAAATTTAAGGTATTCTATACATTCTAGATTTGAAGCTTTCGTGACTGCAAGGATTCATATACTCTTAGTTCTTTCGGTAAAGTCACGTAGGGTAAAAAATGGAATAAAAATTAATAAAAATAAAACAATAACAAGTATAACCCGGCAAAGTTTTTCACTATAAATCCTTTATATGCGTGGCGGCTAGAGTCCTCTCGTCCTCTGGCTTGAGATGGCTGCCACCTATGGGTCAGATGATTGCATTGCACCATTAAGCAATAAGCAATTGGTAATTAAATATAATATTTTTGTCCTAAAAAGTGTAAAATTTGGGAAATTTTTTCACGAACATTAATTGTCACGCACAACGAGTCTGTGTGGAAAATGTCAGCTCGATTGGATCACGGGAAGTGGGTTAAAAAACGACCGAAAGATTTGCACGGTCGTAAGAAAGCAAGCAAGCAAGTGAACTTAATATAAAGGATTTAAAAATCACGACGTTTCGGAGGCAACACAAGCTTCCGAAACGTGATTTTTATTGTTTTATTTTTAATAATTTTAATTTCATTTTTTACCTACGTGACTTTACCGAAAGAACTAAGAGTATGTGTTCTATACAGTTTGTTCAATGTTATCTGACTGAACGAAAGGCAGAATTGCGTTTTTAGAGTTGTTGCCGTCTGCCTGGTGGCTTATATTTGGTTACATTGTCATTGTAAAAATAAAAGTAATTGTGACAATGAAAATTGTTTTATAAACAGTGTCTATTTTCACGTAACTTTTGTGGTTAAAACAATGTCAGAAGGAACTATTGGCCCCGGGCATCTTCACTTTATCAAATGTGGCCCTCGTTGCAAAAACTTCGGACACCCCTGATGTAATCTTAATTTTGGAGCTTTCGTGACTGCAGGAATTATTCTTTGGTTCTTTCGGTAAAGTCACGTATGAAGATAAAATAATAAATTAAAGAATAGCATACAGAGACGATCTCCCCTCTCTGTACCTGTGTTACTCTCTCTGTGTATCTTGGTGATGTCTGTCTGCTTATATGTCTGTCTATAGTTTTCTGGTTAGATTTTATGTCGCTATTTCATTATACCTGATGATGATGATTGCTTGTGTTGCAATCGAAACGTCGTATGCTATTATTTAATTTATTATTTTATCTTTATACGTCACTTTACCGAAAGAACCAAAGAATAACCCATGATGTAGCTGCTCACCCCGAGCTCTCATTACTCTGGTAGTGAGTTGTCTTTGAACTGTGCACCTTTTGGCGTCATCTGGTCGAACACCATATGAGACTAGGCTCTAAAGAAGCTGTCTCTGGTGTGGACCAATCAGTTTCAAGGACAGTGCATTTATTATCAGAGTTGTGTTTTTGTTTGCATTTGACTGCAAGTATTGTGGTTAATGTAAGCATGACTCCTTGCAAAAGGTGTCAGTTTTGTTGCCAGACAAAAGGGGAAAAACCCTGTTAGTATATTTTGTTGCTGGCAAAGGAGTTCGCCTGGTATACAGGAGGTCGTGGGTTTGATCCCGACCCTGACGTCATCATCATCGTCGTCATCGTCATCGTCACGTGAGAAGAGACTCGGGACGGCAGTTGGAGACGTGGGAGACCATCAGAGACTTGGGAGCGTTCACGAGACACGTGGGACGATGACGTCACCCCCCTCCCTGTGACCCCCCCGCCCCCCAGATGGCGCGTGAGGACGTGCGCGCGTCACGGGGGCCGGGTCCCCCGTCCGGGGGGCGCGGGGCCCCCCCCGCCCTCCGTGGTGGTGGGGATCTACGGGTGGAGGAAACGCTTCCTCTACCTGCTCGTGCTGCTGCTCATGGCTACCGTAGTGCTCAACCTGGCGCTCACCGTCTGGATACTCAAGGTCATGAGCTTCACCGTGGTGAGTGGGGGGGGGGACACGCTCGCTCGCTCACTGGATCACTCGCTCGCTCACCAAATCGCTCGCTCACCGGATCGCTCGCTCGTTCACTGGATCGCTCGCTCACTCACCAAATCACTCGCTCACTGGATCGCTCGCTCGCTCACCAATCGCTCGCTCACTGGATCGCTCGCTCACTCACCAAATCACTCGCTCACTGGATCGCTCGCTCGCTCACCAATCGCTCGCTCACTGGATCGCTCACTCACCAAATCACTCGCTCACTGGATCGCTCGCTCGCTCACCAATCGCTCGCTCACCAGATCGCTCACTCACTCACCAATCGCTCGCTCACTCACCAAATCACTCGCTCACTGGATCGCTCGCTCGCTCACCAATCGCTCACTCACCAGATCGCTCGTTCACTCACCAATCGCTCGCTCACCAAATCGCTCACTCACCAATCGCTCGCTCACCGGATCGCTCGCTCGCTCACCAAATCGCTCGCTCACCAAATCGCTCACTCACCAATCGCTCGCTCACTGGATCGCTCGCTCACTCACCAATCACTCGCTCACCAAATCGCTCGCTCGCTCACCGGATCGCTCTCTCACCAAATCGCTCGCTCTCTCACCAAATCGCTCTCTCACCAAATCGCTCGCTCACCAAATCACTCGCTCGGTCAATGGCCAAATCACTTGATCACTCGCTCACTCACCGGATCACTCGCTCACTCGCCATATCGCTCACTCACTCTCTGAATCACTCGCTCACAGACTCACCGGCTCCTTCACTCACCCGCTCACGTGTCCGCTGATGACGATGACGATGCTGCTGCTGATCCAGATGGCATGAGGCACCTAGGCAGAGATGATGATGTTACTGATGCTGCTGCTGCTCATGCTGCTGTGATGATTGCTGGTTCATGCGTGCTGCTTGTGATGATGCTGCTCAGGATGGCATTGGACACATAGAAGAGTGGTGATGTTCTGATTATGATGCNGCTGTGCTGCTTGCTGCTTGATGATGCTGCTGCTGATGATGCTGTTGTGATGCTGCTGTTCATGCTGCTGCTGCTGATGCTGCTCGGGGCATGATAGCAGAGATGGTTGATCGATTATGATGCTGATGATGATGCTGCTGCTGATGTTATTGATTATGATGCTGCTGATGCTGATGATGCTTCTGCTGCTGATGCTGCTGATGATGTTGGATTTTGCTGCTGCTGCTGATGCTGCTGATGATGCTGCTGATGATGATGCTGATGATGCTGCTGATGCTGCTGATGCTGCTGATGATGCTGCTGATGATGATGCTGCTGCTGCTGATGCTGCTGATGATGTTACTGATTTTGATGCTGCTGCTGATGCTGTTGATGGTGCTGCTGATGATGCTGCTGATGATGATGCTGATGATGCTGCTGCTGCTGCTGCTGCTGATGATGCTGCTTGCGTGATGCTGCTGCTGCTGATGCTGCTGATGATGCTGCTCTGATGATGATNCTGCTGCTGCTGATGCTGCTGATGATGTTACTGATTTTGATGCTGCTGCTGCTGATGCTGTTGCTAATGGCTTTGATGCTGCTGATGTGATGATGCTTCTGCTGCTGCTGATGCTGCTGATGCTGCTGATGATGATGCTGCTGATGCTGCTGCTGTGCTGCTGCTGCTGTGATGTAATGTGCTGCTGCTGCTGATGCTGCTGATGATGTTACTGATTTTGATGCTGCTACTGCTGCTTGTTGATAATGTCTGCTGTTGATGCTGCTTTGATGATGATGATGCTTCTGCTGCTGCTGATGCTGCTGATGCTGCTGATGATGATGCNGCTGATGATGCTGCTGATGCTGCTGTGTGCCNAGGATGGCATGGGGATGCGCATGGAAAGGNGNGTGGAGGGCGAGTCGGAGTTCCTGCCCCGCTCTACGAGGAGATCCGCTCAGTCGTACCGTGTTGCCGCGTGGCCATGTGTGTGTGTCACTGGTGTGTGTGTCAGTGTGTATGTATNNGTCTGTGTGTGTGTGTGTGTGTGTGTTTGTGTGTGTGTGTGTGTGCTANGTGTGTGTCTGTGTGNGTGTGTCTGTGNGTATACACTGGTGTGTGTCTCTGTGTGTGTGTCGTGTGTGTATGTGTGTGAGTCTCNGTGTGTGTGTGTGTNGTGTGTGTGTCTGTGTGTGTGTGTGNGNGNCANTGTGTAGTGTGTCTGTGTGTCACTGTGTGTGTGTGTCTGTTGTGTGTGNGTGGTCTACCTGTGTGTGTGTGTCACGGTGTGGNCTTGTGTANGTGTCTGTGGTGTGTGTGTGTGTGTGTGNGTGTCTGTGTGTGTGNGTGTGTCNGTGTGTGTGTNTGTGTCTCTGTCTGTGTGTGTGTGTCTGTGTGTGGTGTGTGCTGTGTGTGNCGTGTGTGTANTGGTGTGTGTGTGTGGAGCTGTGTGTGTGTGTCNGTAGTGTGTGCNGTTGTGTGTGTCTGTGTGTGTANTGANGTGTGTGTAACACNNGNGTGTGTCTGTAGCAGTGTGTCTGTGTGTGTGTGTNNGATGTGTGTCACTGNGTGTGTGTGTGTGTGNCTGTANTGTGTGTGTGTCGGTGTGGTGGTGTGTCGTAGTGTGTGTGTGTCTGTCTNTGTGTGTGTCGTGTGTGTGCTGTGTGTGGGAAGCGGTGTGTAGCGTTAGCGCGCTGCGCTGAGAACCTGGCGACCGGGTTCGATTCCGCCACGGCTGACACCAGTGACGATTATCTGAACCGGTCCTGGGCCTCCCCTAGGTCGACTCAGCCTTAAATGAGTACCTGTGCGGTGTGTAAACATCGCCACTGGGAGACAAAGGCGGTCGGCGTGGTGCTGGCCACCACCCCTCGTGTACCGTTCCGGCCTTCATTGGTGGTCGCTAACANCACTTGCCCCTACAGTCTGTTAAGGCTATACGGGGATCTTTGTCTGTGTGTGTGTCTGTGTGTGTGTCTGTGTGTGTGTCTGNGTTTGTGTGTGTGTGTGTGTGTGTAAGTCACTGNNTGTGTGTGTGGTGTGTGTGTGTGTTGTGTATGTGTAAAGTGTGTGTGNCTTGTGTGTGTGNCTAGGTGTGTGTGCCTGTGTGCNTGTGTGTGGCGTGTGTCTGTGCGTGTGTGTGTGTGTGTCTGGCGTGTGTGTGTCTGTGTGTGTGTCTGTGTGTGTCTGTGTGTGTCTGTCTCTGTGTGTGTGTGTATGTGTGTGTGTGTGTCTGTGTCTGTGTGTGTCTGTGTCTAAGTGTGTGTGTGTCGTGTGTGTGTCTAGTGTGTGTGTCTGTGTGTGTGTCTGTGTNTGTGTGTGNCNGTAGTGTGTGTCNGTGTGTGTGTGTCTGTGTGTGNGTGTCTGTGTCTGTGTGTTGTCTGTGTGTGTGTGTCNGTGTGTGTGTGTCTGTGTGTGTGTGTCTGTGTGTGTGTGTCTGTGTGTGTAGTGNCGTGTGTCTAGTGTGTGTGTCTGTAGTGTGTGTGTGTGCCACTAGTGTGTCNGTGTGAGTGTGTGTGTGTGTCTAGTGTGTGNCTGTGTGTGTGTCTAGTGTGTGTGTGTGTTGTGTGTGTGNCTGTGTGTGTCTATGTGTGTGTGNGTGTGTGTGTNTGTANGTGTGTGTGGGGAGCGGTNGTGTAGCGGTTAGCGCGCTGCGCTATGCACTGGCGATCCGAGTTCGATTCCGCTCACGGCCAACACCGGTGACGATAATCTGAACCGGTCCTAGGCCTCCCTAGGTGACTCAGCCTCAATGAGTACCCGGTGCGGTGTGTAAACTCGGCACTGGGAGACAAAGGCGGCCGGGTGTGGGGGCCACCACCCCCTCGTGTGCCGTGCCGGCCTTCATAGGTGCTCGCTAACAGCACTTGCCCCTACAGTCTGTTGAGGCTACACGGGGGATCTTTGTCTTTGTGTGCGTCACAGGACAGCGCCTGCCAGTCNGCCAGAACGCGGTTACCACTCACGGCAGTCGGACGGGCAGATGGTCGTGGGTGAGCTCACTCGCTCACTCACTCACCGCTCACTCACTCGCTCACTCGCTCACTCACTCACCACTCACCGCCTACTCACTCACTCACTTCACTCAGCTCACTCACCGCTCACCCCGCTCACTCACTCACTCACCCGCTCACTCACCACTCGCTCACTCACTCACCCCTCACTCACCCGCTCACCCGCTCATTCACTCACTCGCTCACTCACTCACTCACCCGCTCACTCACTCGCCACTCACTCGCTCACTCACTCACTCACTCACCCGTTCACTCACTCACCGCACANTCACTCACCCGCTCACCCGCTCGCTCACTCACCCACTCACTCACCGCTCACTCACTCACTCACTCATCCGCTCACTCACTCCACTCACCCGCTGCTCGCTCACTCACTCGCTCACCGCTCACCCACTCACTCTCACTCACTCGCTCACCCGNTCACTCACTCACTCACTCGCTTGCTCACTCACTCACTCACTCACCCCACTCACTCGCTCACTCACTCACTCACCCACTCACCCACTCACCCACTCACTCACTCACTCACCACTCGCTACTCACTCACTCACTCACCCGNTCACCCGCTCGCTCACTCACTCACTCACTCACTCACCGCCCGCCCACACCTCACCCGTTCACCGCTCACTCACTCGCTCACCCGTCTCACTCACTCACTCACTCACCCGCTCAATCACTCACTCACTCGCTCACTCGCTCGCTCACACTCACTCACTCACTCACTCGCTCACTCACTCACTTACTCACCCGCTCACTCACTCGCTCACCACTCGCTCACTCACTCGCTCACTCACTCACTCACTCACTCACCCGTTCACTCGCTCACCCGCGCACACTCACTCACCCGCTCACCCGCTCGCTCACTCACCCACTCACTCACCCGCTCACTCACTCATCCGCTCGCTTACTCACTCACTCACCCGATNACCCGCTCGCTCACTCACTCGCTCACCCGCCTCACCCACTCGTTCACTCACTCACTCGCTCACCCTCACTCACTCACTCGCTCACCCGCTGCTCACTCACTCACCCACTCACCCACCATCATCATCATCATCGTCGTCGTCATCGTTATCGTTGTCATCATCATCATCGTCGTCATCGTCAGCGTCGTCATTGTCGTCATCGTCATTGTTGTCATCATCGTCATTGTCGTCATCGTCATTGTTGTCATCATCATCGTCGTCGTCATCGTCGGCGTCGTCATTGTCGTCATCGTCATTGTTGTCATCATCGTCATTGTTGTCATCGTCATTGTTGTCATCATCGTCATCGTCATTGTTGTCATCGTCATCATCGTCGTCATCGTCGTCGTCATCGTCGTCATCCGCAGGGCCGGACTCGGTGCAGGCGAACACGAAGCGCTTCCAAGTGACCTCGAGCTCCGGCAAGTTTCTGTTCTCGGCCGAAGACTCGGAGGTGGTGGTGGGAGCCGATCGACTGCGAGTGCTCGGTAAGCCCTCCCTCCCCCTCCTCCTCCCTCCCTCCCCTCCTCCTCCCTCCCTTCCTCCCCCTCCCCTTCCCCCTCCCTCCCCTCCCTCTCTCCTCCCTCCTCCTCCTCCTCCCTCCCTCCCCCCTCCTTCCTCCCTCCCCTCCCCCTCCCTCTCTCCTCCTCCTCCCCCATCCCTCCCCTCCCTCCCCCTCCTCCTCCTCCCTCCTCACTTTGGGGGCCTCCCCCCCGCGTCTTTGACGTCGCCACATCACGGCGTCGCGCACACGCGCTTCGTGACGTGTGCACGCGCTTCGTGACGTGCACACACGTCACGTGACGCGTGTGCACGTCACGAAGTGCGTACACGCGCTTCGTGACGTGTGCACGCGTCACGTGACGTGTACACGCGTCACGTGACGTGCACACACGTCACGTGACGCGTGCACACGCACAGGCGTGTGCACGCGTCATGTCGTGCACACGCACAGGCGTGATGCTGGTATTAATGACACTGCCGATTCTAACGCTCCTGATGATGATGCTGCTGATTGTAATGATGATGCTGCTGATGATGATTGTAATGATGATGCTGCTGATGATAATTGTAATGATGATGCTGATGATTATGACGCTGCTGCTCATTGTAATGATGATGCTGCTGATGATGATGCTGCTGATGCTGATGCTGGTTTGTTGCAGGAGCTGAAGGTGCCTTATTTGAACATTCGATCCAAACGCCGCAAGTCAGAGCAGAGCCGTTCAAGCATCTCAGGTACCCAGAGTGGTGGTGGTGGTGATGGTGGTGGTGGTGGTGGTGATGGTGGTGATGAGTGGTGATGGTGATNGTGGTGGTGATGGTGGTGGTGGTGGTGGTGGTGGTGGTGATNGTGGTGATGAGTGGTGGTGGTGGTNATGGTGGTGATGGTAGTGGTGATGGTGGTGGTGGTGGTGATGGTGGTGGTGATGGTGGTGGTGATGGTGGTGATGGTGGTGGTGGTAGTAGTGATGGTGTGGTGGTGGTGATGGTGATGGTGGTGTGGCTGTACCCTGTGGTGATGGTGGTGGTGGTGTGGCTGACCCTGTGGTGGTGATGATGGTGGTGTGGCTGTACCCTGTGGTGGTGGTGGTGGTGGTGGTGTGGCCAGACCAGGCTGGAGTCCCCCACGAGGGCGTTGTGGCTGGACGCTCCGCAGGGCGTGGTGGTGGTGTGTCTATCCCTGTGGTGGTGGTGGTGGTGTGTCTATCCTGTGGTGGTGGTGGTGGTGGTGTGGCTGGCCCTGTGGTGTGGTGGTGTGGCTGGCCCTGTGGTGGTGGTGGTGGTGTGGCTGGCCCTGTGGTGGTGGTGGTGTGGCTGGCCTGTGGTGGTGGTGATGGTGTGTCTATCCTGTGGTGGTGGTGGTGGTGTGGCTGGCCCTGTTGTGGTGGTGGTGGTGTGGCTGGCCCTGTGGTGGTGGTGTGGCTGGCCCTGTGGTGGTGGTGGTGGTGGTGTGGCTGACTCTGTGGTGGTGGTGGTGTGGCTGGCCCTGTGGTGGTGGTGTGGTGGTGTGGCTGGCCCTGTGGTGGTGGTGTGGCTGGCCCTGTGGTGGTGGTGATGGTGGTGATGGTGGTGTGGCTGACTCTGTGGTGGTGGTGGTGGTGTGGCTGACCCTGTGGTGGTGGTGTTGTGGCCGACCCAGGCTGGAGTCCCCCACGCGGGCGTTGTGGCTGGACGCTCCGCAGGGCGTGGTGCTGCAGGCGACGCGGGGGACGTGCGCGCCTCGTGCCGCCAGGACCTCACGCTGGAGTCGCGGGACGGAGCCGTGAGAGAGACACGGAGACACGGAGACACGGGGAGACACGGGGGAGACTCGCGGAGACACGGGAGACACGCGGAGACACGGGAGAGACGCGGGGAGACACGAGAGACACGCAGAGACACGGGGCACGCGGGGAGACACGGAGAGAGACACGCGGGAGAGAAACACGCGGGAGACACGCGGGGAGAGAGACACGGGGAGACACGGAGACAGAGACAGAGACACGGGGAGAGAGNGAGAGAGACACGGGGAGAGAGNCACAGAGACACGGGNAGAGACAGAGACACGGGGACACCATGGGGAGACACGGGGAGACACACGGAGAGACAGAGACGGACGCGGGAGAGACACGAGNCACAGAGACACGGGGAGAGACACGGGAGAGACACGGGGAGAGAGACATGCGGAGAGAGACACTGGGAGAGAGACACGGGGAGAGAGACACGGGGAGACATGGTGAGACACGGGGAGAGACACGGAGAGAGAGACACGGGGAAAGAGACACACAAGGAGGGAGACACGCGGGGAGAGACACACGCGGAGACACGGGGAGACACGGGGAGAGAGACACGGGGACAGAGACACGGGGAGAGAGACACGGGGAGAGGACACACAAGGAGGGAGACACGCGGGGAGAGAGGGGAGCGGAATGGCACGGTGACAAGGAGAGAGAAGGGGAGACCGGGCGAGAGAGAGATGATTCACTCGCAGCACATCGTGTGGCCGATGGGTTTGGAAAGAGCGCTCACACGTTGTTGTGTTGGAGGCACGCACCACCGATTAGCAAGGTCGGCTACGTACGGTGCGAAAGAAGTTCGACAAACACGCGTGCACGGTGATGATGATGATGGTGGTGGTTGATGTTGACATCGCGGCCGTCTGGAACGCTCTTCCCTTCCGATATTTGGAAGCCATTGGGAGCTGTGCACTTCTAAATCGTTGTCGTCGTCACCAAAATTGATAAACTCACCATTGGAACCTCATTTGCCTGAAGAAAAAAANTATGATAATTGTTTTTTACCCTTTTATCTGGCAACAAAACTGACACCTTTTTTACAAGGAGTCATGTTTGCATTGACCACAATACCTGCAGTCGTAATGCAAACAAAAAACATAACTCTGATAATGTATGCACTGTCCTTGAAGTTGATTGGTCCACACCCGAGACAGCTTTTCTTAGAGCCTAGTCTCACATGGTGTTGGACCAGATGACGCCAAAAGGCGCACAACTCAAAGACAATGCACCATCAGAGTATGAGAGCTCGGGTAAGCATTGACACCATTGGAACCTCATTTGCCAGTAAAAAATATTATTGTTTTTTTACCCTTCTATCTGGCAACAAAACTGACACCTTTTTACAAGGAGTCATGTTTGCATAGACCACAATACCTGCAGTCATAATGCAAACAAAAAACACAACTCTGATCATGTGCACTGTCCTTGAAATTGACGTCATTGGTCCAACCCATGTGAGACTAGGCTCTAAGGAACGCTGTCTCGGGTGTGGACCAATCAACTTCAAGGACAGTGCACATAATTATAGAGTTGTGTTTTTTGTTTGCATTACGGCTGCAGGTATTGTGGTCAATGCAAGCATCTCTTTAAAAATAAGGGTCAGTTTTGTTGCCAGATAAAAGGGTAAAAAANCAATTATCATTGACAAACTCGTTTCTTTAAAACGTTTGTTGTGTTTAGTTGCTTGGCCTTAAACCGCGCCTCTGATTGGCACTGTTGGCCACGTACGTTCACGCACCGTCCGGCTAAGGAACAATTCAGGAATCGACCAGCAGGTGGCGGGCAGTGCTACAGTTCAGAGGTCGCAAACGGGTTTTGATTCCTTACCCGTACCCGGACCAGGTCGCAAATGGGGTACCCTACCNGTCGTACACCCGTAGCCGGGTACGGGTAGGGTACGGGTATCGGGTACCCGATTGCGACCTCTGGGATGAAGCCACCAGGCCGGGTGGGGATTCTAGGAACTTAAATGTAGACAAGACGAAATGAGTGACAAACGGTGACTCGCCAGTGACTCACGGCCTACCCGTACCCGTACCCGGCCGCACCAGGGTCGCAAACGGGTACCCGTACCCTGCGGGTAGCCGGGTATCGGGTAGGGTACGGGTATCGGGTACACGGTTGCGACCTCTGCCTTTGGTCGGGCGATTTGGGGGAAAATCTCTAATTGGGATTTTTTTTCTGACAGATATTCGAGTGCGATTTGATTTGCGATTACATTTTTTAAAGTCTGGCTTCATCTTCTTGGTTCTTTTAAAGTCAGGGGAATAAAATAATAAAATAAAAAAAATAATTGACGTTTCGGCCACAACGCAAGCAGCCATCCTCAGGTAAGAAAAAGAGAGCACCTGAAGACACGTTGTGGCGAAATCGTGAGTTATTTTGTT
>MU249662.1:75000-137500 GCA_018977245.1 Lethenteron camtschaticum | reverse complement strand
GTGTACACACACACGTGTACACACACACACATGTACACACATACACACGTGTACACACACACACGTGTGTACACACACATACACGTGTGTACACACACACGTGTGTACACACACACACTTACACATGAACGTACGCACGTGTACACACACACACGTTTACACACACACACGTGTACACACATACACACGTGTACACACACACACACACATATACACACACTTACACACTAACATACACACGTGTGTACACACACACACACGTGTGTACACACACACACACGCACACACANGCACACANGTGTGTACACACACACACACACTTACACATGAACGTACGCACGTGTACACACACACGTGTACACACACACACATGTACACACATACACACGTGTACACACACACACACANGTGTGTACACACACACGTGTGTACACACACACACACTTACACATGAACGTACGCACGTGTACACACACACACACGTGTACACACACACACGTGTACACACATACACACGTGTACACACACACACACATATACACACACTTACACACTAACATACACACGTGTATACACACACACTTACACACGTGTGTACACACACACACTTACACACGAACGTACACACGTGTACGCACACACACACTTACACACGAACATACACACGTGTACGCACACACACGCACACGTGTGTACACACACACACTTACACACGTGTACACACACACGAATATACACACGTGTCCACACACACACGTGTACACATGAACATACACACACACGTGTACACACGCATTACATTGTGTGTACACACACATTACGTGTGTACAAGTGCGCGTGTGTGTATATGTTTGTGTGTGTAGATGTGTGTATATGTGTATGTTTGTTTACGTATGTATATGCTTGTATATGTGTGTATATGTTTGTATGTATATATATATGTGTGTATGTGTTTGTGTATATGTACGTGTATATATGTTGGCACAGTAGGGGGCACAGGTGGTGCATCTGCCAGTAGCCATCTCAGTCAGTCGACCCATGGCACCTGCTGGGTCTGTCCCGTGACCTCCTGGTGCACCTAGCCTGGCACATTGGGGGGCACAGGTGGTGCATCTGCCAGTAGCCATCTCAGTCAGTCGACCCGTGGCACCTACTGGGTCTGTCCTGTGACCTCCTGCACCTAGCCTGGCACAGTAGGGGCACAGGTGGTGCATCTGTCAGTAGCCATCTCAGTGAGTGGACCCAGGGCACCTGCTGGGTCTGTCCCGTCACCTCCTGCCAGCGGGCGTTCGACACTTCACGTGGCCTCAACGTGCACCTAGCCTGGCACAACAAGCGCCTTATGTATGTGTATATATGTATACTTGTGGGGAGCTGCAGTGTAGTGGTTAGTGCTGCGCTGTGAATCCAGGCGACCCGAGTTCGATTCCCGCTCACGACCAACACCAGTGACGATTATCTGAACGGTCCTGGGCCTCCCCTAGGTCGACTCAGCCTCAAATGAGTACCTGATGCTGTGTGTAGTAAACATCGCCACTGGGAGACAAAGGCGGCCGGGCGTGGTGCTGGCCACCCACCCCCTCGTGTGCCGTGCCGGCCTTCATAGGCGCTCGCTAACAGCACTTGCCCCTACAGTCTGTTACAGGCTACACGGGGGATCTTTGTATATATGTATATGTGTGTATGTATGTGTGTCAATATGTATGTATATATGTGTGCATATGTGTGTACGTATGTGTGTATGTATGTGTGTCAATATGTATGTATATATGTGTGCATATGTGTGTACGTATGTGTGTATGTATGTGTGTCAATATGTATGTATATATGTGTGTACGTATGTGTATTTGTATATATGTATGTATATGTATGTGTGTAAATATGTATGTATATATGTGTGTACGTATGTGTGTATGTACGCATGTAGGTATTTGTTCTGTGTATGTATGTAGGTATTTGTTCTGTGTGTGTATGTACGTATGTAGGTATTTGTTCTGTGTATGTATGTACGTATGTAGGTATTTGTTCTGTGTATGTATGTACGTATGTAGGTATTGTTCTGTGTATGTGTGTATGTATGTAGGTATTTGTTCTGTGTATGTATGTACGTATGTAGGTATTTGTTCTGTGTATGTGTGTACGTATGTAGGTATTAGTTCTCTAATTCTCTTTTTTGTGTGTTTGTGTTTTATTTTATAGGAAACCTCCAACTTTTGAGGCAATCCACGCCACGCATTTGCGGGAGTTGTGTTTATTATTATATATTTTATTTCGCAAGAAGGAGGAAGCTGCCCATTTGCAGAAGGAGACGGTAAATGTATATCTGGAGGGCGGAAACAGAAGGGAAAAAACGGCGAGTTCTGAGGCTGTTACGTGACTTTCTTACGCAAAGAAATGGCGGGAAAGAGACGGCGTGAGGGAGGGTAATGTGAAGAATGTTAACCGAGACAGAAGATGAAGAAGTTTATGAAGACGATGGTGGTTGCGCAACTGTTTTTAATGATTGTTATTGTTGCTACGAACTTGGAACAACCCTATAACCCGCAAGAGAAACATTATCGCGGTTGAGGAAATTTTTAAAAAACGTGTTTTTTTTCTCTCCCGCCAAAGTAACAAAATGGCGTCGTAGAAAAGAAAATGGCGTCGCAGAAACAAAAATGGCGGCGACCAAAAACTATTTTTGTGACAAAATCAACATTTGGTAGGCTCTTTGCTCGCGAATGAAAGGATATTTGTCTAAAAGTTTAACTGAGTGTGCGTTTGCGACAAATATGCAGTGTTGGTTCATCATGGCCGGATGTCGGTAGCGTGCGTTTGTTTCTGAGGTGATTTTTTAATATATATAATAACAATAATCTGAGGTGATTTGTACATCAATCGCTGGGGGCGATGTGGCGAATATAAACAAAAAAGACCATCAGACGATGATGTCTCCTTCACGTATTAGTCTCTCCAAATAACAACCCACAATTTCAGCAGCATCGATTCAGTATAAAGCTTGAGTGAATCAACATTGGTTGGCGTCATCTGGTCCAACACCATGTGAGAGACTAGGCTCTAAGGAAAGCTGTCTCGGGTGTGGACCAATCAACTTCAAGGACAGTGCATACATTATCAGAGTTGTGGTTTTTGTTTGCATTATGACTGCAGGTATTGTGGTCTATGCAAACATGACTCCTTGTGAAAAAGGTGTCAGTAAAAAAAACAATTATCAACATTGGTTGAAGCAAGCTTGGCTTTGCTGGTGAGACACTGATAGTCGAAACCAGTTCTCATCCGGCAGTTCACCGGCATTGGTTTAAGCAGAGCCTGGCTTTGCTGATGAGATGCCAAATATGCGTTCAAAAAGAGCTTCATAGCTTATCAGATTCCTCCAGTATAAATACATATTCTGATTCAATGCCGTTGAAAGCTATTCACTTACAGAAAGCCGTGCGTGTGGCTGATGGGATGTGTTAAACTAACTAAAGTTATTCTATTTTTGAGGAGAGATGGATATACGACGAAGATGCAATCGTCTGATTACGAGGTGATTTGGGTCACATTTGAAAAATGAAATGACAATATTGTTAATGACGGAGTTCTTAATGCTCATGGTTTTACAAGGTGAACGGGCTACATTGGAAGCCCCGGTGTGCGTTTGTCTGGGTTTTATTTCATATTAACAACCGTGTGTCGATTAATATTCCTTTAACAGTTTGTTTTTGAGAATAAACACGATATTTCTTGGAAGTTTGCACTGTTAACTGTCGGATTAAAACTCGTAAAATTTACTGCTCTAAAAATTGGCGGCTAAAAACATTTTACAAATCGGCAGGAGGCGTTCTTTCGGAACACGAGTTTATGGGACAATTTTTTAAAAAGGATTTCTCGATTTATGAAAGTACATTTTTTTTTTGCTAAAATATTTACGAACATATTAAGAGTGATTCTAGATTGAAGCTTTCGTGACTGCAAGGATTCATACTCGTAGTTCTTTCGGTAAAGTCACGTAGGTAAAAAATGAAATTAAAATTAATAAAAATTAAACATTAAAAATCACGACGTTTCGGAGGCAACACAAGCTTCCGTCTTCAGGTGAAACCGTCACAGCAAAATATCTGTACCCGACTGTGCCACCCTTGGGAGACCCCCACTACAACAGCCCCGAGTCTCCCGTGCGTCTCCCCTTTTATACCCGCCGAGGGGGATAATCCGACACTGGCCAGAAGTTGCAGACTGCACGGACAACGGAGAGCAAAGTGCCACTTTCCTCTGACAAAGTTCCTCCGCAAACAGCCACCAACAAAGACAAAGATCCCCCGCGTAGCCTCGGGGGCAAGTGCTGTCAGCAGCGCACGCTCTCCGAAGGCTCTGCTGGAAAGCAAAGCGAGTTTTTTTTGTTGTTGATAGAAATGGACTTCAAGGTGTAGATTTCAAACACCAAATGTGACCTTTGCAAAAGGGACAACTTGCGCCTCAAAACGGGTCACAGAGTGCAGTAATTATACTGGTAGGAACCTCCTGGTTACACCAGCCCACAGGGGATTATTGTGTCCGTCCGTTGTGCAGGGAGGGACTGGGTGGGGAGTGAGGGGCTGAATGGGGAGGGAGGGTGGGGAGGGGCTGGGTGGGAGGGTGGGCTGGGTGGGAGGGGCTGGGTGGGGAGGGTTGGGAGGGGCTGGGTGGGGAGGGTGGGGCTGGGAGGGGTGGGGCTGGGTGGGTGGGGAGGAGCTGGTCACCCCGTGGTGCCCTTATAAAACTCAACGTTTCACCTACTCACGCCGGCTTGTGCCCGCCCTCACAGTCGGGCATATTTGCGGAATACACCACGCCGCCGTTGACCCTGGCCATTGACCGTGCAACCCGACGTTCCTACCAGCTCCCTCCGCAGGAATGTGTTTAATATGAGGTAGTGACGTGAGGGTTACATATATTGGGAATTCTCAGCACAGCACCACCACACCAATCTCCGCCTTTCCCTTTGGCTGTAGCGAATTTTAACCAATCACCGGCTACCTACTCACGTCTACACGGTGTCCCGGACAGCACTAAACCTCGCAATAAAACTCAACTACTATTTTTATTTTACCAGGTAAGGAGATCCGAGATATATACAAGTCTGTTCTATAACCACGCGTGTTGTTTTTCATAAGGCGAATTTGATACAACGCGATGATTAATGTATTACAGGGAACACATTTTGTATATAACGGCGAATGAGAATTGAATACAACGCGATGATTAATGTATTACAGGGAACACATTTTTGCATCTTGATTTGAAGCTTTCGTGACTGCAGGAATCGATCATCTTTGATTATTTTGGTAAAGTCACGTGGGCAGAAAATAAAATAAATTACGACGTTTAGATTGCAACACAAGCAATCATCATCAGGTGGGAAAACCACAGGTGGGAAAACTACAAAAGCAAGAAAATGCTCTTGCTGTGGTTTCCCATCTGATGATGATTGCTTGTGTTGCAATCGAAACGTCGTATTTATTTAAATGTTTTAAATCCTTTATATTAAGTTCACTTTGCTTGCTTGCGCGCTTCGACCGTGCAAATCTTTCGGTCGTTTTTTAACCCACTTCCCGTGATCCAATCGAGCTGACATTTTGCACACAGACTCGTTGTGCGTGACAATTTATTTTCGTGAAAAAAATCCAAAATTTTACACTTTTTAGGAAAAAAAATTATATTTAATTACCAATTTCTTAATGGTGGCAGGCAATCATCTGACCCATATGTGGCAGCCATCTCAAGCTAGAACGAGAGGACTCTAGCCGCCACGCATATAAAGGATTTATAGTGAAAAACTTAGTTTTTACGGGTTATTTTTTTCTACCTACGTGACTTTACCGAAAGAAACACAGAGACACAAAGTTGTGTAGTTGTGTTGCCCGCATTGAAACGGCTGCAGGCCGCGTGGACCTGCAAACTCAATTTCCCCGCATAAGAATACGGAGACCTAGAACCGTGATGGGTTGCAGCGATGACAAAATAGATCACGACGTTTCTATCGCAAAACAAAGACGGTCGCTTGCTGTTGCAACTTTACCGAAAGAACCAAGAGCACATTTGTGTATATAACGGCGAATGAGAGTTGTGTAGAACGCGATGATGAATGCATTACAGGGAACACATCTTTAATAAAACTCAACTACTATTTTGATTTTACCAGGTAAGCGAGATATGTACAAGTCTGTTCTATAACGCTGCGTTTTGTTTTTGACAACGCGAATTGGATTCAATGCGATGATGAATGTATTACAAGGAACACATTTGTGTATATAACGGCGAATGAGAGTTGGATACAATGCGATGATTAATGCATAACAAGGAACACATTTTTGTATATAAAGCGGAATGCGAATTGGATAGAACGCAATGATCAATGTATTACAGGGAACACATTTTTGTATTGAATGGCGAATGCGAATTGGATATAATGTGATGATGAATTTTTCGATTTAATTTTCGATTTAAAGCTTTCGTGACTGTGAGAATTGTATTTTATTACATTAAATTTTTATTATTTTATTATTTCCCTTCTACGTGACTTTACCGAAAGAACCAAGGATATAGAAATAACTAAATTAAATCACGACGTTTCGGGCGCAACACAAGCTTCCGTCATCAGGTGAGACAACCACAGCAAAAAAAAACGAATTATTATTATAAAATTTTATATTTTTATTTTAATTTTTAATTTTCACCGACGTGACTTTACCGAAAGAACTAACGCGTATGGATCCCTGCAGTCACGAAAACTTCAAATCTAGCCTCGCAGCTCTTTTACAGAAGTGTCCTGGCCACAAATGACAACTCAAGCAAGCGGCTCATCATCATCATCGCAATGTATAGAGCGCCTTTTGGCGTCATCTGGTCCAACACCATGTGAGACTAGGCTCTAGGGAAAGCTGTCTCGGGTGTGGACCAATCAACTTCAAGGACAGTGCATACATTATCAGAGTTGTGTTTTTTGTTTGCATTACGACTGCAGGTATTGTGGTCTATGCAAACATGACTCCTTGTAAAAAAAGGTGTCAGTTTTGTTGCCAGATGGAAGGGTAAAAAAACAATTATCATATTTTTCTACCGGCAAATGAGGTTCCAATGGTGTAAATGCTTACCCCGAGCTCTCATACTCTGATGGTGCATTGTCTTTGAGTTGTGCGCCTTTTGACGTCGTCTGGTCCAACACCATGTGAGACTAGGCTCTAAGGAAAGCTGTCTCGGGTGTGGACCAATCAACTTCAAGGCCAGTGCATACATTATCAGAGTTATGTTTTTTGTTTGCATTATGACTGCAGGTATTGCGCGCATTGCTTCCGAATGCGGAGGGAGAAACCGAAAGAACCAGAGACAAATTCCACGCGACACCACGGGGAGAGCTCTTCATGCAGTTATGAGCTACCCGTCGGAGGCCGTCGGACTGCGAGAAGGGCTGCGTGCAGAGAGAGAGTGAGCGAGAGAGAGTGAGCGGGTACGGGTACCCGTTTGCGACCCTGGTGCGGCCGGGTACGGGTAGGCCGTGAGTCACTGGTGAGTCACCGTTTGTCACTCATTTCCCAACGTCTTGTCTCTTCTCACAATTCAAGTTCCTAGAATCAACCCACCCGCGCCTGCAACGTGGCTTCATCCCAGAGGTCGCAATCGGGTACCGTTACCCGTACCCTACCCAATACCCGGCCGGGTACGGGTAGGTACGGGTACGGCCGGGTACGGGTACACGTTTGCGACCCTGGTGCGGCCGGGTACGGGTACGGGTAAGGAATCAAAACCCGTTTGCGACCTCTGGTGAGAGTTCAAGCCCTGGCACTTGCAGGGCTGCGCCTGTGCCTACGAGTTCATACCTGAGAAACCAGTTGCACACCGACTGGTTGCATGCAACCGAACTGCTCGCGTGTGGAGGTCTCCTGCAACCAGTCGCCGGCGACATGCGCAATCGACTGTTTGCGGGCAACTTGCGTGATACATCGGTTGCGAGCAACTTGCGCAACCGGTTGCGGGCAACTTGTGCAATCAACCGCTTGCGGGCAACTTGGGCAATCAACCGGTTGCGAGCAACTTGCGTGATACATCGGTTGCGAGCAACTTGCGTGATACATCGGTTGCGAGCAACTTGCGCAACTGGTTGCGGGCAACTTGCGCAATCAACCGATTGCAGGCAACTTACGCAATCAACCGGTTGCGGGCAACTTGTGCAATGAGGGATGGTGGGGTGAGGGATGCGGGGGGGGGGTGAGGGGTGTGGTGAGTGGGGTGGTGAGTGGAGGGGTGAGTGAGGTGAGTGGAGGGGTGAGTGGTGGGTGAGTGGACGGGTGAGTGGGGTGAGTGGAGGGGTGAGTGGAGGGTGAGTGGAGTGGTGGAGGGGTGAGTGGAGTGGTGAGTGGAGGGGTGAGTGGAGTGGTGAGTGACGTGGTGAGTGGGGTGGTGAGTGGAGGGTGAGTGGTGTGGTGAGTGGAGGGGTGAGTGGTGTGGTGAGTGGAGGGGTGAGTGGTGTGGTGAGTGGTGTGGTGAGTGGAGGGGTGGGTGGAGTGGTGAGCGGAGGGGTGAGTGGAGTGGTGAGTGGTGAGTGGTGTGGTGAGTGGAGGGGTGAGTGACGTGGTGAGTGGGGGGTGAGTGACGTGGTGAGTGGAGGGTGGGAGGGTGAGTGGGGGTGAGTGGGTGGTGAGTGGAGGGGTGAGTGTGTGGTGAGTGGAGGGGTGAGTGGTGTGGTGAGTGGAGGGTGAGTGGTGTGGTGAGTGGAGGGGTGAGTGGTGTGGTGAGTGGAGGGGTGAGTGATGTGGTGAGTGGAGGGTGAGTGGAGTGGTGAGTGGAGGGGTGAGTGGAAGGGTGAGTGATGTGGTGAGTGGAGGGGTGAGTGGAGGGTGAGTGGAGTGGTGAGTGGTGTGGTGAGTGGAGGGGTGAGTGGAGGGGTGAGTGGTGGTGGTGAGTGGAGGGGTGAGTGGAGGGGTGAGTGGAGTGGTGGAGGGGTGAGTGGAGGGTGAGTGGGTGAGTGGAGGGTGAGTGGAAGGGTGAGTGGAGTGGTGAGTGGTGTGGTGAGTGGAGGGGTGAGTGGAGGGGTGAGTGGGTGAGTGGAGGGGTGAGTGGAGGGGTGAGTGGAGTGNTGGAGGGGTGAGTGGAGGGGTGAGTGGTGTGGTGAGTGGAGGGGTGAGTGGAAGGGTGAGTGGAGTGGTGAGTGGTGTGGTGAGTGGAGGGGTGAGTGGAGGGGTGAGTGGTGTGGTGAGTGGAGGGGTGAGTGGAGGGGTGAGTGGAGTGGTGAGTGGAGTGGTGAGTGGAGGGGTGAGTGGTGTGGTGAGTGGAGGGGTGAGTGGAAGGGTGAGTGGTGTGGTGAGTGGAGGGGTGAGTGGTGTGGTGAGTGGAGGGGTGAGTGGTGTGGTGAGTGGTGTGGTGAGTGGAGGGGTGAGGGTGTGGTGAGTGGAGGGGTGAGTGGTGGGTGAGTGGAGGGGTGAGTGAGGTGAGTGGAGGGGTGAGTGGTGAGTGGAGGGTGAGTGGAGGGTGAGTGGGGTGGTGAGTGGTGTGGTGAGTGGAGGGGTGAGTGGAGGGGTGAGTGGTGGTGGGTGAGTGGAGGGTGAGTGGTGGGTGAGTGGAGGGGTGAGTGGTGTGGTGAGGGGTGTGGTGAGCGGAGGGGTGAGTGACGTGGTGAGTGGAGGGGTGAGTGATGTGGTGAGTGGAGGGGTGAGTGGGGTGAGTGGAGGGGTGAGTGGGTGAGTGGAGGGGTGAGTGGAGGGTGAGTGGGGTGAGTGGAGGGGTGAGTGGAGGGGTGAGTGACGTGGTGAGCGGAGGGGTGAGGCACTTGCAAGACGCCACGATGCCAAGTGACACGATCCTTCTTCAGTTTCCAATTGTGTCGTAGGTCTCTGAAAAATCACACAAAGTCAAAGATCGCTCATGTAGGCATCACACACACTCACCCACACACTCACCCACACACACACTCACCCACACACTTACACACACTCACCCACACACTCACACACACACACTCACCCACACACTCACCCACACACACACCCACACACTCACACACACCACCTACACACTCACCCACACACACACTCACCACACACACACTCACACACACTCACCCACACACTCACCACACACACACTCACACACACACACACACACTCACCCACACACTCACACCACANTCACCACCACTCACCCACACACTCACACCACCACACAACTCACACACACTCACAACCACTCGCAACTCACACACACACCACACACACACTCACCACACACTCACCACACACTCACACACACTCACACACACACTCACACACTCGCCACACACACCCACACACTCACCCACACACTCACACACGCACACTCACACGCACACTCACTCACACACTCACCCACTCACACANTCACACACACCANACTTACTCAATCACCANCTCACACTCACCNANACTTGAAAACCCATCANTCNACTCACANACACCTCACATACTCACCACTCACTCACTCACACACGGTGCCCGCCAGGTGCGAGAGAGATTGTGAGCGACCCCCTGACCTCACGCTCGCTCACCCACTCACTCACCCACCACTCACCCACACACTCACTCACTCACTCACCCACACACTCACCCACACACTCACCACACACTCACCCACACACTCACCTACACACACACCCCCCCACACACACTCACACACCCACTCACACACGGTGCCGCCAGGTGTGGTAGAGATTGTGAGCCCCCCCTGACCTCACGCTCACCCACTCACCCACCCACACACTCACCCACACACTCACTCACTCACACACTCACACACACTCACTCACACACGGTTCCCGCCAGGTGCGAGAGAGATTGTGAGCGACCCCCTGACCTCACGCCCGCTCACACACTCACGCACACACTCACCTACACACTCACCCACACACACCCACACACTCACCCACACACCCACACACTCACTCACTCACACACGGTGCCCGCCAGGTGCGAGAGAGATTGTGAGCGACCCCCCTGACCTCACGCCGCTCACCCACTCACTCACCCACACACTCACCCACACACTCACCCACCCACACACTCACCCACACCCCATACACCCACACACACACTCACTCACACACGGTGCCCGCCAGGTGTGGTAGAGATTGTGAGCCCCCCCTGACCTCACGCCCGCTCACCACTCACTCACTCACTCACCCACACACTCACCCACACACTCACACACTCACCCACACACACACTCACTCACACACGGTGCCCGCCAGGTGTGGTAGAGATTGTGAGCCCCCCTGACCTCACGCCCGCTCACCACGCCGCAAGCTCTCGCCACAGTCGCCACAAGGGACCCGCTCGACTGTTTTTTCCGTGTTTTTCGCGTCTCACGACTTGGTCACGGCTCATAGCACATCCATCCTCCCAACGTTTGGAGTTACACTCATCGTCGGCTTCATCATCATCATCAGCAGCAGCCGCATCATCAGCAGCAGCTTCATCACCACCAGTAGCATCATCATCAGCAGCAGCATTATTATCAGCAGCATCATCAGCAGCAGCTTCATCATCATCATCAGCAGCAGCATCATCAGCAGCATCATTATCAGCAGCATCAGATTTGTCAGCAGTAGCCGCATAATCAGCAGCAGCAGCTTCATAATCAGCATCAGCAGCAGCAGTAGCAGCGTCATCATCATCAGCAGCGTCATTATCATCAGCTTCATCATCATTATGAGGAGCAGCAGCGTCATCATCAACCTCATCATCATCAGCAGCAGCTTCATAATCAGCATCATCATCAGCAGCAGCAGCGTCATCATCATCAGCGGCTTCATAATCAGCATCATCTGCAACAGCAGCGTCATCATCATCAGCGGCTTCATAATCAGCAGCAGCAGCAGCGTCATCATCATCAGCAGCTTCATAATCAGCATCATCAGCAGCAGCAGCGTCATCATCATCAGCGTCATCATCAGCAGCTTCATAATCAGCATCATCAGCAGCAGTGTCATCATCATCAGCAGCGTCATCATCATCAGCAGCGTCATCATCATCAGCGGCTTCATCGCCAGCAGCTTCATCGCAGTAATTTCTATTTGTAACGGGCTGTGTGGCATCCCTCATCGTTCTTGTTCGGATCGACGGATACCCAGAGATTAAACAATGGAGCGGGAAACGAACACAACAATGGGGAAACAAACAACGCAGATGGGAAACAATGCAAACGGAAAACAATGCAAATGGAAAACAATGGAAATGGAAAATAATGGAAATGGAAAACAATGGAAATGGAAAACAATGTAAATGGAAAACAATGCAAATGGAAAACAATACAAATGGAAAACAATGCAAACGGAAAACAATGCAGATGGGAAACAATGCAAACGAAAACAATGCAAATGGCAAACAATACAAATGGGAAACAATGCAAACGGTAAACAATGTAAATTGAAAACAGTTCAGATGGGGAACAATGCAAAAGGGAAACAATGCCAATGAAAAAAAATCTAGCAATGGGAAACAACGGAAATGGTAAACAGAGAATGCAAATGGAAAACAATGGAAATGGGATTCAGACAATACAAATGTGAAACAATACTGATGGGGAACAATGCAAATGGGAAACTATGTATATGGAAACAATGCAAATAGAAAACAAACAATGGAAATGGGAAACAATGCAAATATAAAACAATACAAATGGCAAACAATGCAAATATAAAACAAACAATACAAATGGGAAACAATGCAAATATAAACAATACAAATGGGAAACAATACAAATTGAAAACAATGTAAATATAAAACAATACAAATGGAATCAATGCAAATATAAAACAATCAATGCAAATGGTAAACAATGCAAATGGGAAACAATGCAAATATAAAACAATACAAATGGGAAACAATGCAAATATAAAACAATCAATGCAAATGGTAAACAATGCAAATATAAACAATACAAATGGCAAACAATGCAAATATAAACAAACAATACAAATGGGAAACAATGCAAATATAAACAATACAAATGGGAAACAATACAAATTGAAAACAATGTAAATATAAAACAATACAAATGGGAATCAATGCAAATATAAAACAATCAATGCAAATGGTAAACAATGCAAATGGGAAACAATGCAAATATAAAACAATACAAATGGGAAACAATGCAAATATAAAACAATCAATGCAAATGGTAAACAATGCAAATATAAAACAATACAAATGGGAAACAATGCAAATATAAAACAATCAATGCAAATGGTAAACAATGCAAATATAAAACAATACAAATGGCAAACAATGCAAATATAAAACAAACAATACAAATGGGAAACAATGCAAATATAAAACAATACAAATGGGAAACAATACAAATTGAAAACAATGTAAATATAAAACAATACAAATGGGAATCAATGCAAATATAAAACAATCAATGCAAATGGTAAACAATGCAAATGGGAAACAATGCAAATATAAAACAATACAAATGGGAAACAATGCAAATATAAAACAATCAATGCAAATGGTAAACAATGCAAATATAAAACAATACAAATGGCAAACAATGCAAATATAAAACAAACAATACAAATGGGAAACAATGCAAATATAAAACAATACAAATGGGAAACAATACAAATTGAAAACAATGTAAATATAAANCAATACAAATGGGAATCAATGCAAATATAAAACAATCAATGCAAATGGTAAACAATGCAAATGGGAAACAATGCAAATATAAAACAATACAAATGGGAAACAATGCAAATATAAAACAATCAATGCAAATGGTAAACAATGCAAATATAAAACAATACAAATGGCAAACAATGCAAATATAAAACAAACAATGCAAATGGTAAACAATGCAAATATAAAACAATACAAATGGCAAACAATGCAAATATAAAACAAACAATGCAAATGGTAAACAATGCAAATATAAAACAATACAAATGGGAAACAATGCAAATATAAAACAATACAAATGGGAAACAATACAAATTGGAAACAATGCAAATATAAAACAAACAATGTAAATGGTAAACAATGCAAATAACAAAACAGTGCAGTTGAGAACGAACAGTAAGGCGTGGATGCGACCGAGGCAGTGGTGGGGAAGGGAGTTGAGGTATCGGCTTGACTCACCGTCTGACATTTTCTTGAGATGGAGACCCGTGTACGTTCCATCTTCGCTGTTCTCAACTGCGCCGAGACAAAGACAAAGATCCCCGTATAATAGCCTTTAACAGACCGTTGGGCCAAGTCCTGTCGGTGAGCAGCACCTACGCGTTTGACCGGGTGAGGCCCACAGATCTTCGCAAATGAAGATCGCTCAAACGGATTATCGCGCGGACATTCAGAGCGGCCAAACGGCGATCCTGAACGCAGAGGGAAACACACCGGTGGACCCGGAGACAAATCCACGGAGAGAGAGACACGCAAACTACACATACGTAGCACACAGACACACACACAGACACAGACACACACACACAGACACACAGACACGCACCCACAGACACGCACACACAGACACACACACACACAGACACACACACACAGACACACACACACACACACACACAGACACACAGACATGCACACACACAGACAGACACCCGAGGGTGAAGATTCAATCTCCTGGCTCCGCCAATTGGGTTTGGCCAGGAGACGTCATAGACGCCTGTCCCCCCGGGCCTCCAGCACAAGCTTATTAGTTACAGGTTTATGTTTAATTCGTAGTTTCGTGGTAATTAATTGAAGGTGGAGGGTTACCAGCCCCTCGCACCCGTCCAGAGCCCTCGTTTAGCCACTGTGGTGGTCACAGACGCCATGAGGGAGAGGCCAATGAGGCCACACACACACAGACACACACAGACACACACACACAGACACACACACACACAGACTCTGTTCAGGTAACCAACCTCACTGGCTAACTGCCAGTGAGGTTTGTCACGACGGACCCAGTTACATTTAAGCGATCTAACCCCAAACAACGCTTTACTTTATATTCACGTTTAAAAATGAACGTCATCATGAATGATGATGCTGATGATGTTGCCGCTGATAATGAGAATCATTTTGCAGAGCGTCATTCACGCTAATTGCAGCGCTGCACAAGAGCCCACATCCAATGATTTGCATTGCGAGAACTGCCAATCAATTGAAAACGCTCATGACATTCAACAGAATAATAAAACAAATCGGGAAATGGCACGAAAACAAAAGACCACACACACACAGACACACACACACAGACACACACACAGACACACACACAGACACACACACAGAGACACACACAGACACACAGACACACACACACACACNGACACACACACAGACAGACACACACACAGACACACACACACAGGTGTGTCACACCAGATGATGACACTCACACTGACGATGATGATACTGCCATTGATGATGATACTGCTACTGCTGCTGATGATGATGATGATACTGCCCCTGATGATGATGATACTGCCACTGACGATGATGATACTGCCTCTGATGATGATGATAATGCTACTGCTGCTGCTGATGATGATGATACTGCCACTGATGACGATGATACTGCCACTGATGATGATGCTGCTTCTACTGCTGCTGCTGATGATGATGATACTGCCATTGATGATGATGATACTGCTACTGCTGCTGCTGATGATGATAATACTGCCCCTGATGATGATGATAATCTCACTGATGATGCTGCTGCTGCTGATGATGATGATACTGCCATTGATGATGATGATACTGCTACTGCTGCTGATGATGATGATACTGCCCTTGATGATGATGATAATCTCACTGATGATGATACCCACACTGACGATGATGATACTGCCTCTGATGATGATGATACTGCTACTGCTGCTGCTGATGATGATGATACTGCCATTGATGATGATGATACTGCTACTGCTGCTGATGATGATGATACTGCCCTTGATGATGATGATAATCTCACTGATGATGATACCCACACTGACGATGATGATACTGCCATTGATGATGATGATACTGCTACTGCTGCTGCTGATGATGATGATACTGCCCCTGATGATGATGATAATCTCACTGATGATGCCGCTCCTGCTGATGATGATGATACTGCCACTGATGACGATGATACTGCCACTGATGATGATGCCGCTCCTACTGCTGCTGCTGATGATGATGATACTGCCATTGATGATGATGATACTGCTACTGCTGCTGCTGATGATGATACTGCCCTGATGATGATAATCTCACTGATGATGCCGCTCCTGCTGATGATGATGATACTGCCACTGATGACGATGATACTGCTGCTGCTGATGATGATGATACTGCCCCTGATGATGATGATGATACTGCCACTGATGATGATGCCGCTCCTGATGACGATGATACTGCCACTGATGATGATGCCGCTCCTACTGCTGCTGATGATATTGCCACTGCTAATGATCCTGCTGCTGATGATGATACTGCCTCTGATGATGATGATGATACTGCCACTGATGATGATGATACTACTACTAATGATGATGATGATACTGCCACTGATGATGATGATGATACTGCCACTGATGATGATGCCTCTCCTGCTGCTGCTGATGATGAAGATGCAACGAAGATATAAACTCACCCATTACACCTTTCTTGGACCTGAGAGGTAGGGTGGGTGAAAGTTGAGACAAACAATGAAAATTATTAATTCAATTGTCCATCATCATCATCATTATCATCATCATTAACATGATTATCATCATCATTATCATCAGTTTAATACGTGGCAGGCTTTCGCGACCAATATTATTCATGATCAACGTTTTTGTGGTTTAGATCGCGTTACTTATAAATGTGTCGTAACCCTCCACCACCCGACACGGCCAATCAGCAAAAAAAGTGTCACGTTTGACAAAGACAAAATAGTTCTCTGCTTTAGCCCACCGGTGTGTTGAAGAGTGAATCCACAACATTTACAATTTTTGAGTGCTGTGACGTTTCGCTGGTAATTACATCCAGCATGATGATACTGCCACTGATGATGATGATACTGCCACTGATGATGATGATACTGCTGATGATGATGATATTGCTACTGATGATGATGCCGCTCCTGCTGCTGATGATACTGCCACTGATAATGATGATGATACTACTGATGATGATGATACTGCCACTGATCATGATGATGATATTGCTACTGATGACGATGCCGCTCCTGCTGCTGATGATACTGCCACTGATGATGATGATGATACTGCCACTGATGATGATGATACTGCCACTGATGCTGAATGGCCGTGTCGGGTGGTGGAGGGTTACGAAACATTTATAAATAAGGCGATCTAACCTAAAAACTTTTTTTAATGAATAATTATCATCATTATCATCATCATCCGATCACGAGGCTCACGAAGCGGCCGTCGTGGAGCGAGTGTCTCTCACCTGACGGTCATGCTCACGTTGGTGCCATTCCCTGATGAGACAAAACAGAGGCGAACACACGACGCGTTAGAGCGGCAGGGGTGGTCACACACGAGTCGAGAGCCGTGCAGAGAGCACGACAGTGATCGTGACGATGATGATGACGATGATGATGATGACGATGATGATGATGACGATGATGATGATGATGACGATGATGATGATGATGATGACGATGATGATGATGATGATGATGATGATGATGATGATGACGATGATGATGATGACGATGATGATGATGATGATGATGATGACGATGATGACGATGACGATGATGATGACGATGATGACGATGATGATGACGATGATGACGATGATGATGACGATGATGACGATGATGATGACGATGATGACGATGATAATCGCGATGATGATGACGATGATGATGATGATGACGATGATGATGATGATGACGACGATGATGACGATGATGATGACGATGATGATGATGATGACGATGATGATTACGATTGATGACGATGATGATGACGATGATGATGATGACGACGATGATGATGAATGATGATGACGATGATGATGACGATGATGACGATGATGACGATGATGACGATGATGATGACGATGATGATGACGATGACGATGATGACGATGATGATGATGATGACGATGATGATGACGATGATGATGATGACGATGATGATGATGATGACGATGACGATGATGACGACGACGATGATGACGATGATGATGACGATGATGATGATGATGACGATGATGATTACGATGATGACGATGATGATGACGATGATGATGACGATGACGATGATGACGATGATGTGATGATGACGATGATGATGACGATGATGATGATGACGATGATGATGACGATGATGATGATCAAAGGATTTTGTACGAATGGTGATGACGGCTATAATGATGGTTACTCAAACACACTTCCACACACTCACACACACACACTCCCACACTCACACACACACACACTCCCACACACTCACACACACACACTCCACACACACTTACTCCACACACACTCACTCACACACACTCACTCCACACACACTCACTCCACACACCACTCTCCACACACCACTCACTCCACACACACTCACTCACACACACTAACTCCACACACACTCACTCCACACACACTCACTCCACACACCACTCTCCACACACACACTCACTCCACACACCACTCTCCACACACACACTCACTCCACACACCACTCTCCACACACACACTCACTCCACACACCACTCTCCACACACACACTCACTCCACACACCACTCTCCACACACACACTCCCACACACACACTCACTCCACACACTCACTCCACACACACTCACTCCACACACACTCCCACACCCACTCCACTCACACTCCACTCAAACACACTCCCACACACACTCTACTCCCACGCCACTCACACACACACACCCACACACTCCACACACTCCCCACACACACTCCCACACACACCACACACTCACACACACACACTCTCACTCCCACACTCCCACACACTCACACACACACATACTCCTACACACACACACTCCCCAATCACACACACTCACACACGCCCACACACTCCCACACACTCCCACCCACACACTCCCCACACACACCCACACCCCACACGCTCCCACCCCCACACTCCCACACACTCACACAATCCCCCCCCCCACACACACACACTCCCCCACCACACACTCCCACACACTCCCACACACTCCCCACACCCTCCCCACCCACCCACACACCCCACACACCCACACACTCCCCACACACACACCCACACTCCCCACACACACACACCCACACACACACTCCCCCACACACACACANCCACACACACACTCCCACACACACACACCCACCACACACTCCCACCCACACACTCCCACACTCACACAACCCCACCCACACACACCCACACACTCCCACACACACCCAACACCCACTCACACACACCCCAACACCCACACACTCCCCCACACACTCCCACCCACACACTCCACCCACACACCCACACACACTCCCACACACTCCCCACACACTCCCCCACACACCACACACACCCACACACCCACACACTCCCCCACTCACACCCACACACACCACACACTCCCCACCCACACACCCCACACACCCACACACACCCACACACTCCCCACTCACACACACCCCCCCCCCCACACTCCCAACCACTCACCGATCCTCTTCTTGCGGATGCACACGAACGCCATGACGATGAGCGACAGCACAGCGAGGCCCAGCAGGACGCCCACGCCCAGGTAGAGCTGCATGCAGAACTCCATGCTGCACAAGGCAAAGACAAAAGATCCCCCCACGGGATAGCCTCAACAGACCGCAGGGGCAAGTGCAGGTAGCGGTGAGCAGCAGCTACAGCTACAACGATGGCGAGCGGCCATCGGCACGCCGCAACACTGTGACTCACACCGTGACACACACCGTGACACACACCGTGACACACACCACCTGTGACACACACCACCTGTGACACACACCGTGACACACACCGCCTGTGACACACACCGTGACACACACCGCCTGTGACACACCGCCTGTCCCACTCTGTCCCTCTCACCACACCTCACACCATGAGTCTGTGGGTCTCTGTGTGAGTCTACGGGTCTCTGTGTGAGTCTACGGGTCTCTGTGTGAGTCTACGGGTCTCTGTGTGAGTCTATGGGTCTCTGTGTGAGTCTATGGGTGTCTGTGTGAGTCTATGGGTCTCTGTGTGAGTCTATGGGTCTCTGTGTNAGTCTATGGGTCTCTGTGTGAGTCTATGGGTCTCTGTGTGAGTCTATGGGTCTCTGTGTGAGTCTATATCGGTGGTGGTGCACAGATCACACTCAACAACAACACGAACCGCGTAAATAACGGCGTTTTGGCCTTAACTGGTGAAATAAATAAGTATATATAACAGGTGACGTTTCGGGCAATGGACCTTCTTCATGGCGCATAAATAGAGAGGCCCGTACAGAGGCAGTGTGGACGATACCGGGGCGCAGGGCAGAGGTCGCAAACGGGTTTTGATTCCTTACCCTCGTACCCGTACCCGGCCGCACCAGGGTCGCAAACGGGTACCCGTACCCGGCCGTACCCGTACCCTACCCGTACCCGGCCGGGTACCGGTAGGGTACGGGTATTGGATACCTGATTGCGACCTCTGGGATGAAGCCATGTTGCAGGCGCGGGTGGGTTGATTCTAGGAACTTGAATTGTGAGAAGAGACAAGACGTTGGGAAATGAGTGACAAACGGTGACTCTCCAGTGACTCACGGTCTACCCGTACCCGGCCGCACCAGGGTCGCAAACGGGTACCCGTACCCGGGTACGGGTAGCCGGGTATCGGGTAGGGTACGGGTATCGGGTAGGGTACGCGTATCGGGTACCCGGTTGCGACCTCTGGCCCAGGGTGAGAATTACATTTCGAAAGAAGGACGCGTCCTCCCGATTGACCGGCGTCTCAACATCGAACAGTTTCACTCGCCGCTGCCAAACAAACGCGGCGGATGTGCCGGCGGTCGGGGAGCTCGCATCGTAGCGACGTCTGCGGGCGCAAGGCATTGTGGGAAGGACGCCTTAGTTCTGTGCGAGCGGCGAAAGTGTAAACATTTTTTAAAAAACATTTTCCACCGAGGCAAGCATTGCTGGGTATAACCACCGATTCCGGCATCTTGACCACTTCCGGTTTAATGATGTCGATGTGAGTCTGTGGGTCTCTGTGTGAGTCTGTGGGTCTGTGTGTGAGTCTATGGGTCTGTGTGTGACTCTGTGGGTCTCTGTGTGAGTCTATGGGTCTCCGTGTGAGTCTATTGGCTCTCTGTGCGAGTCTATGGCTCTCTGTGTAAGACTATGGGTATCTGTGTGAGTCTGTGGGTCTCTGTGTGAGTTTATGGGTCTCTGTGTGAGTCAATGGGTCTCTGTGTGAGTTTGTGGGTGTATGTGTGAGTCTATGCGTCTCTGTGCGTGTCTATGGGTCTCTATATGACTCTATGGGTCTCTGTGTGAGTCTATGGGTCTCTATATGACTCTATGGCTCTCTGTGCGAGTCTATGGGTCTCTGTGTGAGTCTATGGGTCTCTATATGACTATATGGCTCTCTGTGCGAGTCTATGGGTCTCTGTGAGAGTCTACAATAGCCCGGTGTAATCGCTGTGGCTGCAACCAGGAGTGGAACCCAGGATGTCAGCATTGCTGACTCAGCGTGTCCGACACAGCCATCGTTAACCCACGGAGTCACCAGGGCCGTGTGAGCGTTGTGATGGATCCGTGTCAGACACGACCTGGTTATCACAAATGCTAGCCCAACGGAGTGGGCTCATCACGGGGAAATGTGTAGCGGCCAAATACTCTAAACGCGTGTTACTAAGCGTGGAGGGGAAAACCGAAGGACCCGAAGAAAACCCCACGCGAACATGGGGAGAGAGAGAGCGACACACGCAAACTACAATTATACAGCAGGTGTCATAGTCGGGATCGAACCCACGACCTCCTGTAGACCAGGCGAGGTGGTTAACATCTCACCACGGGGAGAGAGAGACACGCAAACTCAAATATACAGCAGCAGGCATCAGGGTTGGGATCGAACCCACGACCTCCTGTAGACCAGGCGAGGTGGTTAACATCTCCTAGCCACCGTGATCGCCAGGGCTCTGCATCTCCATCGCTTCTAACCGCACCAAGTCCACCCCACTGCCCCCTGGCGCCACCACGACCACGACGCTTCGATACCCGGCCGGGTACGGGTAGGGTACGGGTACAGCCGGGTACGGGTACCTGTTTGCGACCCTGGTGCGGCCGGGTATGGGTACGGGTAGGCAGTGAATCACTGGTGAGTCACCGTTTGTCACTCATTTCCCAACGTCTTGTCTCTTCTCACAATTCAAGTTCCTAGAATCAACCCACCCGCGCCTGCAACATGGCTTCATCCCAGAGGTCGCATTTGGAGTACCCGATACCCGTACCCTACCGTACCTGGCCGAGTACGGGTAGGGTACGGGTACGGCCGGGTACGGGTACCCGTTTGCGACCCTGGTGCGGCCGGGTACGGGTACGGGTAAGGAATCAAAACCCGTATCTTTGTTTGCATTTGACTGCAAGTATTGTGGTTAATGTAAGCATGACTCCTTGCAAAAGGTGTCAGTTTTGTTGCCAGAAAAAAGGGGAAAAACCCTCATTAGTAGAATCAAAACACGTTTGCGACCACTGCCTCTCGCCCTTAATTGGACAGTGCCCTCCACGCTGGTCGTGGCTCGTACGCCGTCAATGATCTCAACGTGCACACTTCGTTGTTCCGTGCACAGCTCTCGACGGCCACCAGATCCCAATCATCTCAACGTGGACACAATGTCTCGATACGGTCCCCCTGAAAATGTAAAGAATTTTCGCAAAAAAGTAGATTTTTAAGCCGCGTTTTAAAATTAGTGTGTGTTCATCTTCTTGGTTCTTTCGGTAAAGTCGCGTAGAATGGAAATAATAAATAATAAAAATAAAACATAATAAAATAATTCTCACGACGTTTCGGCCACAACGCAAGCAGCCGTCCTCAGGTGAAGAACAGGTCTGTCGAGGCGTCTGAGTCATTCAGACTCTGTTGTGGCCGAAACGTCGTGGGAATTATTTTATAATGTTTTATTTTATTAGTTTATTATTTCCATTCTACGTGACTTTACCGAAAGAACCAAGAAGATGAATCCCTGCAGTCGAAACTTTAAATCGAAATTAAGTTGTGTTGTTGTTGGTTTGTTTTCTTACACGGTTGTTGTTGTTGTTTTGAAAACAAATCTCATGGTGGGGAAGGGGGGTAAGGTATATCACCCCACTGCCTTTACTGCTTCCCTCTGTAACCGAACAGCTGTTGGGCAGTGCTGTTAGCGAGTAGCACACCTATGAAGCACAGCACACGAGGGAGGGTGGTGACCAGCACCACGCCCGACCGCCTTTGTCTCCCTAGTGGTGATGTTTACACACCACACCAGGTACTCATTTAGGCTGAGTCGACCAAGAGGAAGGACCGGTTCAGATAATCGCACGTATTGGCCAAATCAGGAATGAACTCGTGTGGCAGGGTTATCAGCGTTAACACATAAAGACAAAGGTCCCCCGTACAGCCTGACCAGACTGTTGGGGCAAGTGCTGTTGGCGAGCACCTATGAAGGCCGGCACGGCACACGAGGGGTGGGTGGCCAGCACCACGCCTGACCGCCTTTGTCTCCCAATGGCGTGTTCATACACCGCACCAGGTACTCATTTAAGGCTGAGTCGACCTAGGGGAGACCCAGGACTGGTTCAGATAATCGCACTGGTGTTAGCCGTGAGCGGGAATCGAACCCGGGTCGCCAGGTTCATAGCGCAGCGCGCTAACCGCTACACCACCGCTCCCCAAAACACACACAGACACAGACACACACGGGCACCTGAAATTTGGCTGACTAAAACGAATTTCGGGTGATATTGTCTCTCGTCCAGAATAAAAAAAAATGTGATATTTTTTTTTTCGTTTATAAACTGAAAGGGGCCAGTCGGGCGAAATCCCCGCTCGTTTTTTTGTTGTTGCGGAAAAAGGCAATTCCAGCGAGGTCGTTTTGAGCGCTGAAAACGCATTACGGAGGGGGGTAGGAGGGCAGAGGTCACATAATTAAATTTGATCAAAAAGCCATAAAAATATATACTTATCACGGCGTCGCAAGCGCCCACCCTCCGCTCTGCATTGTCTGCAGAAAATGTGGATGCGGACGGACCCAGAGCGCGAGATTCGTGATAAGCTAAGTGCGAGGCCTGTAAGGATACGTTATAAAGGGGCCATACATTTGAAAAAAACACGTAAAAATTCAAACACACGGATTTTTTTTACTTGCTTAGTTAAGTAATTGTATTTTTTCATTTGCTATACAACCAGATAATACGAAAATCTCTAACCTTAAACACCCAGTCGTTCGTAAAAGTCGAAGGTGGTATAGTACTATCGTAATAGAGCAAGTGCAGAATCACTGAACTGGAATTGATAGCTTCAAAGTGTTTAGCGCGGGGCCCTTGAAAGTGTGGGGCCCGTAGCTACTACATATGTAGCTACTACACGTGTAGCTACATATGTAGCTACTACACGCTACTACACGTGTAGTAGCTACATACTACATGTGTAGCAGCTACATATGTAGCTACTACACGTGTACTACTACTTATGCAGCTACTACATGTGTAGTAGCTGCATATGTAGCTACTACTTATGCAGCTACTACATGTGTAGTAGCTACATATGTAGCTACTACTTATGCAGCTACTACATGTGTAGTAGCTACATATGTAGCTACTACACGTGTAGTAGCTACTACACGTGTAGTAGCTACTACACGTGTAGTAGCTACATATGTATCTACTTTTGCTACGAGGATAATCCGGCATTGGAGCTGCACATTCTTAAATCCGGATTGAAAACTCAACTCTTTAGAAGTTGCTGTCAAAACAGTCAGCGCTATGTCACTACACATACAAGCAAAGATCCCCCGTGTAGCCTTAACAGACTGTAGGGGCAAGTGCTGTTAGCGAGCACCTATGAAGGCCGGCACGGTACACGAGGGGGTGGGTGGCCAGCACCACGCCCGACCGCCTTTGTCTCCCCAGTGGCGATGTTTACACACCGCACCAGGAACTCATTTGAGGCTGAATCGACCTAGGGGAGGCCCAGGACCGGTTCAGATAATCGTCACTGGTGTTGGCCGTGAGCGGGAATCGAACCCGGGTCGCTAGGTTCATAGCGCAGCGCGCTAACCGCTGCACCACCGCTCCCCACTACACACACAGACCCACAGACACCCGGACCCATAGAGACCCATATAGTCACTCATAGAGACCCATATAGTCACTCATAGAGACCCACAGAGACCGACAGATTAGCACGGTGAGAATTAAGTTCAACATACATACACGTATGTACAGACCTGTTCTCCACCTCGGGACGGCTGCTTGCGTTGTGGCCGAAACGTCGTGAGAATTATTTCATTATGTTTTATTTTTATTATTTTATTATTTCCATTCTACGTGACTTTACCGAAAGAACCAAGAAGATAATACGTACGTTTAACAAAGCTTTCCAACCAAATTATACTTCTTTTGGCAGATCCGAAATATAAATGTGTTGTTATCCCTTTTATTTAAGACCTAAACGGAAACTTTTTTACAAGGCTTCGTGTGGCTGGTTTAACCACGATACTTGTGGTTTCACTCCCCACGCACAACCGGCTGATTATACACAGGTCAACACACTTTTTCTGGTATAAGGTATTCCAACGGTTTTAAGGTAATTTTGTGGTGCCGATTCCAAATCGGCATCAGTTTTTGTCTATCACATCGGTTTTGAGATATCAAATATTGCATTTTCAATAAAAAAACTGCAGAAGAAAAATATTACATAAATGTGGAGTTCTACATAAAATATATTATAAACACACTATCCTAAAAATACAGCACCGTATTTTAACACTAAAGCAGTCACTGACTCGCAACAGCTCGCAATCATAAGTGACGGAGTTAATTTCGGGTAAAATCAATGAAAATGGGGTATGCCGATAGAATAAAAATGAGATGTGATAGCGCAAATCTGAGATCAGATTTGGAATCAGCACCCTGAAATTAGTCTAGAACAGCTGCAAAAGTCCAGGCCAGAAAAACATGTTTTTTTTGTTGACCAGTGTTATTGGCACGTTTTACGTTTGCGTGAGACCACCTTATTCATTGTCTGTGTCGGGTTGGTGACGGGATTTAACGATACGTTCAAAATATACTAATAGGGGTTTTTCCCCTTTTTTTTCTCTGGCAACAAAACTGACATCGTTTGCAAGAAATCATGCTTACATTAACCACAATACTTGCAGTCAAATGCAAACAAAAAACAATACTCTGATCATTGGTGTACGGTGTTTTTTCTGCAATATTTTTGCTGTCTTTTCTTGGATTTTCTGTTTGCACTTAGTCACATATTCACTTTAAGATGTTTTTTGTTCATGTTTTTTGTTTTTTGTTTGTTGCGGTTGCACCCGATTCAAGAGCTGAATGGCTCACAGGGCTATACCTAATAAATGAACTTGAACTTGAACTTGATTTATGCATTGTCCTTGAAACTGATTGGTCCACACCAGAGACAGCTTTCTTTAGAGCCTAGTCTCACATGGTGTTCTACCAGATGACGCCAAAAGGCGCACAGTTCTAAGACAACGCACCATCAGAGTAATGAGAGCTCGGGGTACCCATGATGTAACTGCTCACCCCAAGCTCTCATAACTCTGATAATGCGTTGTCTTGAACTGTGGTGCGCCTTTTGGTGTCATCTGGTCGAACACCATATGAGACTAGGCTCTAAAGAAAGCTGTCTCTGGTGTGGACCAATCAGTTTCAAGGACAATACATAAATTATCAGAGTATTGTTTTTGGTTTGTTTTTTTTGTTTGCATTTCACTGCAAGTATTGTGGTTAATGTAAACATGATTTTTCGATTTAAAGCTTTCGTGACTGCAGGGATTCATCTTCTTGGTTCTTTCGGTAAAGTCACGTAGAAGGGAAGTAATAAAATAATAAAAAAACATAATAAAATAATATAATAATATTATATTATTTTACTTTATTATTATGTTTTTTTNCATTACTTCCCTTCTACGTGACTTTACCGAAAGAACCAAGAATAGGTAAACATGATTCCTTGCAAAAGGTGTCAGTTTTGTTTCCAGAAAAAAGGGGAAAAACCCGACACGTTTAGCTTACGCGATCTAACCCCAAGAAAACCACCTCCATTATGGATGCATACAACTACCTCGTCTTGTGGCGTCCGCCAAATTAATTGTATCGTAACAACTGTTTTTTTCGGTAAAGTCACGTAGAATGGAAATAATAAAATAATAAAAATAAAACATAATAAAATAATTCTCACGACGTTTCGGCCACAACGCAAGCAGCCGTCCTCGTGTGGAGAACAGGTCTGTCTGCTTGCGTTGTGGCCGAAACGTCGTGAGAATTATTCTCTTGTGTTTTATTTTTATTATTTTATTACTTCCATTCTACGTGACTTTACCAAAGAACCAAGAAGATGAATCCCTGCAGTCACGAAAGCTTTAAATCGAAATTTAAGACTCACGATGTTACATTTTACTATACATAGACTATGACAACATTGCAGAACAACGCGGGTATTCAAGAAGAAACACTCTTTGCTCGAGACGCAAACTTAACATCTCCTGTGTTTGACACTCCTCCTATTCTGTGAAGCAGACGGCCGGAGGAGTGCTTACACGGTTATTTCACACCGCAGAATTAACTAGGTCGGCCCGCCAGATTCTAACTGCCCATTAATTCTACTTGGCATTTGTATTGGCGCTGCGGTGGCTAGGAGATGTTAACTACCTCGCCTGGTATACAGGAGGTCGTGGGTTCGATCCCAACCCTGACGCCTGCTGCTGTATTTGGAGTTTGCGTGTCTCTCTCTCTCTCTCTCTGTGGTGAGATGTTAACTACCTCGCCTGGTCTACAGGAGGTCTTGGGTTCGATCCCGACCCTGACGATGCCTGCTGCTGCATATTTGCAGTTTGCGTGTCTCTCTCTCCGTGGTGAGATGTTAACTACCTCGCCTGGTACGCAGGAGGTCGTGGGTTCGATCCCGACCCTGACGCCTGCTGCTGTATATTTGATGTTTGCACGTTCTCTCTATCTCTGTGTGGTTGACGTGGGTTTCTCCCCCACGTTTAGAAACACACGTTTAGAGTATTTTGGCTGTTCTAAATGTCCACGTGATGAAAAACCACTTCGTTGGGCTTTCATTTGTGCGCAGGTCGCTTCTGAAAATAAGAGCGACACGGCTCATTGGGGTCTTTCCTGAAAAAAAAAAACTGTTTAAATTAATTCCACATTAATCGACTACTCAGGTGACACCCACTCACTCATCCACCCATCCACTCATCCACTCACCCACTAACTCACACACTGACTAACTCACCTACGCACTCACCCACCCATCCACTCACCCACCCATCCACTCACCCACTAACTCACACACTCACTCACCCACCCATCCACTTACCTACTAACTCACCCACTCACTAACTCACCCACACACTCACCCACCCATCCACTCACCCACTAACTCACCCACTCACTAACTCACCCACTCACTAACTCACACACTCACCCACTAACTCACCCACTCACTCATCCACCCATCCACTCACCCACTAACTCACACACTCACTCACCCACCCATCCACTCACCCACTAACTCACACACTCACTCACCCACCCATCCACTTACCTACTAACTCACCCACTCACTAACTCACCCACACACTCACCCACCCATCCACTCACCCACTAACTCACCCACTCACTAACTCACCCACTCACTAACTCACACACTCACCCACTAACTCACCCACTCACTCATCCACCCATCCACTCACCCACTAACTCACCCACTCACTCATCCACCATCCACTCACCCACTAACTCACCCACTCACTAACTCACCCACACACTCACCCACCCATCCACTCACCCACTAACTCACCCACTGACTAACTCACCTACGCACTCACCCGCCCATCCACTCACCCACCCATCCACTCACCCAGTAACTCACACACTCACTCACCCACCCACTCACCCACTAACTCACCCACTCACTCACCCACTCACTAACTCACCCACACACTCACCCACCCATCCATCACCCACTAACTCACCCACTCACTAACTCACACACTCACTCACCCACCCATCCACTCACCCACTAACTCACCCACTCACTAACTCACCCACACACTCACCCACCCATCCACTCACCCACTAACTCACCCACTCACTAACTCACACACTCACTCACTCAACCACTCACTCATCCACCCACCCACACACTCACTCACCACTAACTCACCCACTCACTAACTCACACACTCACTCACTCACTCACACACTCACTCACCCACACACTCACCTACTCACCCACTAACTCACCCACTCACTAACTCACCCACTCACTAACTCACCCACCACTCACCACTCACTCACCCACTCACTCACTCACTCACCCACTCATCCACTCACTCACCCACCCACTCACCCACCCATCCACTCACCCACTAACTCACCCACTCACTAACTCACACTCACTCACTCAACCACTCACTCATCCACTCACCCACACACTCACTCACCCACTAACTCACCCACTCACTAACTCACACACTCACTCACTCACACACTCACTCACCCACACACTCACCTACTCACCCACTAACTCACCCACTCACTAACTCACCCACTCACTAACTCACCACACACACTCACCCACTCACTCACTCACTCACCACTCACTCACTCACCCACTCACCACTCACTCACCCACTCACTAACTCACCTACTCACTACACCCACACACTCACCCACCCATCCACCCACTCACTAACTCACCCACTCACTCACCCACCCATCCACTCACCCACTAACTCACCCACTCACTAACTCACCCACTCACTCATCCACTCACCCACTAACTCACCCACTCACTAACTCACCCACACTCTCACCCACACACTCACTCACCCACTAACTCACCTACTCACTAACTCACACACTCACTCACTCACACACTCACTCACCCACACACTCACCCACTCACCCACTAACCCACTCACCCACTAACTCACCCACTCACTAACTCACCCACTCACTAACTCACACACTCCTTTCGTGCGGCTGCTGACGTAGACGCAGACGAAGACGAGAGCATCATCACACGCAGGCGGTCAGCCCACAGAGCGAAACGTATCGGCAGGCGCAGCGGAGTGCATCGTCATCGCTGTGATGTCCCCATGGCATTTGTGGATCGGGGAAATAACACTGGTCAACAAACAAAAAAAATTCTGGCCTGGACTTTTGCAGCTGTTTTAGACTAATTTCAGGGTGCCGATTCCAAATCTGATCTCAGATTTGCTCTATCACATCTCATTTTTAAATCCTTTATTAAATCCTTTATATTAAGTTCGCTTGCTTGTGTGCTTGCTTGCTTACGACCGTGCAAATCTTTCGGTCGTTTTTTAACCCACTTCCCGTGATCCAATCGAGCTGACATTTTGCACACAGACTCGTTGTGCGAGACAATTAATGTTCGTGAAATTTTTTTTCCAAAATTTTACACTGTTTAGGGAAAACAAATTAAATATTTAATTACCAATTACTTAATACTGGCAGACAATCATCTGACCCATAGGTGGCAGCCATCTCAAGCCAGAGGACGAGAGGACTCTAGCCACCACGCATATAAAGGATTTATAGTGAAAACTTTGTTTTTATGGGTAATTTTTTTACATTTTCCATTTCGATTGCCACGGTTTGCGAAGTGGAAACGGTCTAGGGCGGACCGTGCGTGGCACTTCGTGGAAGATAAAACCCAGGAAACTTCTGCGAAATTATTTCTTGAAGGTAATTTTTTTACTACGTAGGTTATCGCAGCCTGATGTTATTTTTACAAAGCGCGCCACTTTGGCTAGATGTTAACTACCTCGCCTGGTCTACAGGAGGTCGTGGGTTCGATCCCGACCCTGACGACGCCTGCTGCTGTATATTTGGAGTTTGCGTGTCCTCTCTCTCCGTGGTGAGATGTTCTACCTCGCCTGGTCTGAGGAGGTCGTTTCAATCCCGACCCTGACAATGCCTGTAATATAAGGTGTCAGTTTTTGTACCAGTTGAAAGGGTAAAAATCTATCACTATATTTTGCCACTGGTAAAGGAGGTCTCAGTGAACTGAAATTTGTTAAAAGCAATAACCACAACACAAGCAGTCAAAATGCAAATAAAAAGAATCAACTCTGATGATAAAGGACAGTGCATATCATTATCAGAGTTGTTTCTTTTTGTTTGCATTTTGACTGCTTGTGTTGTGGTTATTGCAAACATGATGCCTTGTATAAAGGTGTCAGTTTTTTGTACCAGTTGAAAGGGTAAAAACCTACTACTATATTTGCTTGTTAAAGGAGATGTCTCATAGTGTAATGCTTACCCCGAGCTCTCAATACTCTGATAGTGGCTGTTTTTTTTACGCCTTTTGGCGTCATCTAGTCCAACACCAATGGAGACTAGGCTCTAAGAAAAGCTGTCTCGGGTGTGGACCAATCAACTTCAAGGACAGTGCATATCATTATCAGAGTTGTTTATTTTTTGTTTACATTTTGACTGCTTGTGTTGTGGTTATTGCAAACACGATCCTTGTATAAAGGTGTCAGTTTTTGTACCAGTTGAAAGGGCAAAAAACCTATTACTATGAATTGAATTTCGCCCAAGTAAAATATGCGAACGTATGCCAACGTTGCAAACCTCGGACCCCAATGTTCCATTTCAAATATCACGGGCAGTTCAACTCAACATTAAGCCTGCCCAAAGGGGATTCTAATTCAACTTAGATGGCGATTATCATAATACGTAACCGTATTCATTCACAAAAAAAGTTGTCACTTTAGCTATGCTAGTCGCGGTGATGAAAATTGCAACGATGATGATGATGTTGATAATCTTATTTTTGACAGGAATATACCGAACACTATGGAACCCCATTTGCCAGTAAAAATATGATAATTGGTTTTTTACCCTTCTATCTGGCAACAAAACTGACACCTTTTTACAAGGAGTCATGTCTTTTGTTTGTATTATGACTGCAGGTATTGCGGTCTATGCAAACATGACTCCTTGTAAAAAGGTGTCAGTTTTGTTTCCAGATAGAAGGGTAAAAAACAAATATCATATTTTTACTGGCAAATGAGGTTCCCATAGTGTAAATGCTTACCCCAAGCTCTCATACTCTGATGGTGCATTGTCTTTGAGTTGTGCGCCTTTTGGCGTCATCTGGTCCAACACCATGTGAGACGAGGCTCTAAGGAAAGCTGTCTCGGGTGTGGACCAATCAACTTCAAGGACAGTGCATACATGATCAGAGTTATGTCTTTTGTTTGCATTATGACTGCAGGTATTGCGGTCTATGCAAACATGACTCCTTGTAAAAAGGTGTCAGTTTTGTTGCCAGATAGAAGGGTAAAAAACTAATTATCTTAGGAATATACCGAGTTTACCGTTTGATACCTTTGCATAACCGTCAACTTCTTATGAGCGCCTTTACCTGATTACAGACCAACTCAGACTTTATTGATCACCCCGTGTCCCTTATACATCTCAACGTTCACCCTAGAAAGTCCAATCTCAAGGTATAAACACAAACACAGAGACACCAAAAATATATATTCGTTGTTGTTGTCCGTATTGAAACGGCTGTTCGCTGCATGAACCTAAAAACTCAATTTCCCTTATACAAGAATTCCAGGGTAAACTGTATGGTTTGATTGGTATGTGTATAGTAGTGTAGTGTATAGTGTAGTGTGTATAGTAGTGTATAGTGTATAGTAGTGTATTGTATAGTAGTGTAGTGTATAGTGTAGTGTATAGTCTGGAGTATAGCAGTGCAGTGTATAGTAGTGTATTGTATAGTAGTGTAGTGTATAGTGTAGTCGTGTAGTGTATAGTGTATAGTAGTGCAGTGTATAGTGTAGAGTAAATTAGTGTAGAGTATAGTAGTGTATTGTAGTGTAGAGTAGCGTAGAGTAGTGTATAGTGTAGTGTATATTGTAGTGTATAATATAGTGTATAGTGTAGTGTATAGTAATGTAGTATATAGTGTAGTGTATAGTGTAGTGTATAGTGTTGTGTATAATATAGTGTATAGTGTAGTGTATAGTAATGTAGTATATAGTGTAGTGTATAGTGTAGTGTATATTGTAGTGTATAATATAGTGTATAGTGTAGTGTATAGTAATGTAGTATATAGTGTAGTGTATAGTGTAGTGTATAGTGTAGTGTATAATATAGTGTATAGTGTAGTGTATAGTAATGTAGTATATAGTGTAGTGTATAGTGTAGTGTATATTGTAGTGTATAATATAGTGTATAGTGTAGTGTATAGTAATGTAGTATATAGTGTAGTGTATAGTGTAGTGTATATTGTAGTGTATAATATAGTGTATAGTGTAGTGTATAGTAATGTAGTATATAGTGTAGTGTATAGTGTAGTGTATATTGTAGTGTATAATATAGTGTATAGTGTAGTGTATAGTAATGTAGTATATAGTGTAGTGTATAGTGTAGTGTATAGTGTAGTGTATAATATAGTGTATAGTGTAGTGTATAGTAATGTAGTATATAGTGTAGTGTATAGTGTAGTGTTAGTGTAGTGTATAGTGTAGTGTATAGTGTAGTGTATAGTAATGTAGTGTATAGTGTAGTGTATAGTAGTGTAGTGTATAGTAGTGTATAGTGTAGTGTATATTGTAGTGTATAATATAGTGTATAGTGTAGTGTATAGTAATGTAGTATATAGTGTAGTGTATAGTGTAGTGTATAGTGTAGTGTATAATATAGTGTATAGTGTAGTGTATAGCAATGTAGTATATAGTGTAGTGTATAGTGTAGTGTATATTGTAGTGTATAATATAGTGTATAGTGTAGTGTATAGTAATGTAGTATATAGTGTAGTGTATAGTGTAGTGTATATTGTAGTGTATAATATAGTGTATAGTGTAGTGTATAGTAATGTAGTATATAGTGTAGTGTATAGTGTAGTGTATATTGTAGTGTATAATATAGTGTATAGTGTAGTGTATAGTAATGTAGTATATAGTGTAGTGTATAGTGTAGTGTATAGTGTAGTGTATAATATAGTGTATAGTGTAGTGTATAGTATAGTATATAGTGTATAGTGTAGTGTATAGTATAGTAATGTAGTGTATAGTGTAGTGTATAGTAATGTAGTGTATAGTGTAGTGTATAGTAGTGTAGTGTATAGTAGTGTATAGTGTAGTATATAGTGTAGTGTATAGTGTAGTGTATAGTAATGTAGTTAATAGTGTAGTGTTTAGTGTAGAGTAAATTAGTGTAGTGCATAGTAGTGTAGTGTATAGTAGTGTATAGTAGTGTAGTGTATAGTAGTGTATAGTGTAGTGTATAGTAGTGTAGTGTATAGTAACGTAGTATCTTCCCATGATGGGGGATAAATATATTTTTTATGACAAATGAACCTTAGTTAATTAGTTAATTAGACTTACTTAATTAGAGCTGAACAAGCGAATGCACTGCATGATCGGGTGTGGACAGGATGATACGAATATTATTTGGTCTTTCGGTAAAGTCACGTAGATAGGTTCTAAGAAAACAACAAAAAAGAATTTTATAAAAAATTAACTACCGACATTTCGATCCCAACACAGGCGGTCGTCATCAGAATGATGATTTAAAAAATGTGTTCTTTTATTTACCGAAAGACCCAGAGATTGTGAATTCCTGCAGTCACGAAAGCTTTAAGTCAAAATAGATAACGTTTTGTAAAAAAATAAAATGTCCTTAAGTGACCACCGGTGTTTATCGATAGGAGCTGCAGTTGTTGTTGTTGTTGTTGTCCTGGTGGGAAATTCCACATTGCTATGGCGGGAGGAGGAGGGTTGTGGAGAGCTACCCAAAAACATATGTAACAAGCATAAACATATTAGAATGTAAACAAAAACTTTGCACTTTAACGAAAGACCCCAAGAATATGGGTACCGATTTTATCGACCCGACCCCGCACCGAGGGATGATGGGTTGGGTCAATCGCCCATCGAGGATAAAAACTGAATTAAAAAATCGAAATGACAAATTGTGTAACTATTAAAGCAGTTGTTTTTGTTTTAACCAGAATGTCACACTTTTAACATCGACAATTTCCTCACACGCAAGCAAAACACCGATTAGCTTTATGGAATAAAAAAATACACAATATGATTAGGTCTTCTTGGTTCTTTCGGTAAAGTCACGTAGAAGGAAAATAATAAAAATAAAACATAATAAAATAATTCTCACGACGTTTCGGCCACCTGAAGACGGCTGCTTGCGTTGTGGCCGAAACGTCGTGAGAATTGTATTTTATTATGTTTTATTTTTATTATTTTATTATTTTCCTTCTACGCGACTTTACCGAAAGAATCAAGAAGATGAATCCCTGCAGTCACGAAAGAAGCTTTAAATCGAAATTTAATACGATTACGGTCAAATTATTTTAAAGGTGATTTTATCACGATGATGATGATTATTACCATTACAATTACATAAGTGACAATTCTGATCACCATGATTGATTATATGAAAGTTAAAAAATCAATTTAACTTCCTTGTTTTTATAAAAAAAAAACGCATTCGAAGCGCCTCACAGATCCGCTTGAAATGTTTAAAAAAACTCAACTCCGTTTAGTATTTACGACGGGTTTACTAAAGAAAACTTGCATGTTTTCCTCACAAAAGTCACCAACGAATTAAAATATAAACTATTAAAATACACCGTCGTTGCTTTACAGTACTTACAGTTCGTTAACGGACGCGGCAAATGTCGACTTTGATGACAAACTCGTCTTCGCCTTCACCCTCAAACTCCCTCAAACTCTTTCTTAACTTCTGCTTAATTGTTGCGCACCACTTTACAGGAAGACGCATTAATTAATTAATAACATTTATTTACTTATATACCAACTCAATGGCCACCGACTTTCCTTCCCTATCGTACGGTATATCGCGATATATCGCGATAATCGTGCGATCGGGGCTCATTCCCCACGATATATCGCGATATATCGATATAGCGTACGATCGGGGCTCCATCCCACGATATATCGAGATATATCGCGATATATCACGATATATCGAGATATATCACGATATATCGCAATATATCGTACATCGGGGCTCATCACGATATATGCGAGATATCGCGATATGTCGCACGATCGGGTCTCATTCCCNACGATATATCGCGATATATCGCACGATCGGGGCTCCTTTCCCACGATATATCGCGATATATCGCGATATATCGTTGGATTTCTCATTTCCCACGATATATCGCGATATATCGTGAACTCACCACTCGCTCACCACTCGCTCACCACTCGCTCACCCACTGTGTGTTGCGTTAGAAAGTGTCTCTCACTGCTGATGCTGATTATGATGATGCTGCTGCTGCTGATACTGATGCTGATTATGATGATACTGATGCCGATTATGATGATGCTGCCGATACTGATGCTGATTATGATGATACTGATACTGATTATGATGATACTGATGCTGATTATGATGATGCTGCTGATACTGATTATGATGCTGATGCTGATTATGATGATGATGCTGCTGATACTGATGCTGATTATGATGATGCTGCTGATACTGATTATGATGATGCTTCTGATACTGATTATGATGCTGCTGATACTGATTATGATGCTGCTGATGATACTGATAATGATGGTGCTGCTGATACTGATGCTGATTGTGATGATGCTGCTGATACTGATTATGATGATGCTTCTGATACTGATGCTGATTATGATGATGCTGCTGATACTGATGCTGATTCTGATGATGCTGATTCTGATTATGATGATGCTTCTGATACTGATGCGATATGATGCTGCTGATACTGATTATGATGCTGCTGCTGATACTGATTATGATGATGCTGCCGATACTGATGCTGATTATGATGCTGCTGCTGATATGATGCTGATCATGATGCTACTGCTGCTGATGATGCTGATTATGATACTGCTGCTGCTGATGATGATTATGCTACTGATTATGATGCTGCTGATGATACTGATGCTGATGATACTGATGATAATCCTAGTTGTGATTATGATGATGCTCACGGCTANTGTTGATTATGACGATGGTGCTGTGATGATACTGATCATGACGATGCTGATTATGATGCTGCTGATGATTATGATTATGCTACTGATTATGATGATGCTGCTGCTGATGATACTGATCACGACGATGCTGTTATGATGGTGCTGCTGATGATATGATCATAGATGNTGATTTTGACGATGCTGCTGCTGTGATGATACTGATCATGACGATGCTGATTATGATGATGCTGCTGCTGATCGTGATGATCGTGACGACGGCCTTTATCAAACCCGCACGTGGTAAGATGGTGAAAACCCCCAACTCACCCCCCACCCCACCCCCTACGGCCAGCAAGCCCTTCATCAGCAGTAGACAGAATGGCTGATGATGATGATGGCAGGTCGCGAAGGTGAGTTGTGCTGCTTTGTGTGAGCGTAGATGTATTGCTTGTTTAAAGCTTCTTTCGTGACTGCAGAAATTCGATCTTCTTGGTTCTTTCGGTAAAGTCACGTAGAATGGAAATAATAAAATAATAAAAATAAAACATCATAAAATTTCGATTTAAAGCTTTCGTGACTGCAGGGATTCATCTTCTTGGTTCTTTCGGTAAAGTCACGTAGAAGGGAAGTAATAAAATGATGAAAATAAAACATAATAAAATAATTCTCACGACGTTTCGGCTACAACGCAAGCAGCCGTCTTCAGGTGAAGAATGAAATACTGCCAAGCTTGGAACGTAAGAATTATTTTATTATGTTTATTTTTATTATTTTATTACTTCCTTCTACGTGACTTTACCGAAAGAACCAAGAAGATGTCATTGTTCTGCGTGTCCGCGAGGGGGCGAGTCAAGACCACAATGTGTGAGTCTATGAGTCTCTGTGTGAGTCTATGGGTCTCTGTGTGAGTCTATGGGTCTCTGTGTGAGTCTATGGGTCTCTGTGTGAGTCTGTCTCTGTGTGAGTCTATGGGTCTCTGTGTGAGTCTATGGGTCTCTGTGTGAGTCTATGGGTCTCTGTGAGTCTATGGGTCTCTGTGTGAGTCTATGGGTCTCCGTGTGAGTCTATGGGTCTCTGTGTGAGTCTATGGGTCTCTGTGAGTCTGTCTCTGTGTGAGTCTATGGGTCTCTGTGTGAGTCTATGGGTCTCTGTGTGAGTCTATGGGTCTCTGTGAGTCTGTCTCTGTGTGAGTCTATGGGTCTCTGTGTGAGTCTGTCTCTGTGTGAGTCTATGGTTCTCTGTGTGAGTCTATGGGTCTCTGTGTGAGTCTATGGGTCTCTGTGTGATGAGTCTGTGGGTCTGTGTGAGTCTATGGGTCTGTGTGATGAGTCTGTGGATATCTGTGTGAGTCTGTGGGTCTCTGTATGAGTCTGTGGGTCTCTGTGTGAGTCTGTGGGTCTCTGTGTGAGTCTATGGGTCTCTATGTGAGTCTATGGGTCTCTGTGAGTCTATGGGTCTCTGTGTGTCTCTGTGTGAGTCTATGGGTCTCTGTGTGAGTCTATGGGTCTCTGTGTCTATGGGTCTCTATGTGAGTCTATGGGTCTCTGTGTGAGTCTATGGGTCTCTGTGTGAGTCTTGGTCTCTGTGTGAGTCTATGGGTCTCTGTGTNAGTCTATGGGTCTCTATGTGAGTCTATGGTCTCTGTGTGAGTCTATGGGTCTCTGTGTGAGTCTATGGGTCTCTGTGTGAGTCTATGGGTATCTGTGTGAGTCTGTGGGTCTCTGTGTGAGTGTGTGGGTATCTGTGTGTCTGTGTGAGTGTGTGGGTATCTGTGTGAGTGTGTGGGTATCTGTGTGAGTGTGTGGGTCTCTGTGTGAGTCTGTGGGTCTCTGTGTGAGTCTGTGGGTCTCTGTGTGAGTCTATATGAGTATGTGGGTCTCTGTGTGAGTCTGTGTGTCTCTGTGTGAGTCTATGGGTCTCCGTGTGAGTCTATGGGTCTCTGTGTGAGTCTATGGGTCTCTGTGTGATGGGTCTCTGTGTGAGTCTGTGGGTTCTGTGTGATGAGTCTGTGGGTCTGTGTGAGTCTATGGGTCTGTGTGATGAGTCTGTGGATCTCTGTGTGATGAGTCTATGGGTATCTGTGTGGTGAGTCTGGGTCTCTGTGTTATGATCTATGGGTCTCTGTGTGATGAGTCTATGGGTTTCTGTGTGAGTCTATGGGTCTCTGTGTGAGTCTATGGGTCTCTGTGTGAGCCTGTCTCTGTGTGAGTCTATGGGTCTCTGTGTGAGTCTATGGGTCTCTGTGTGAGTCTATGGGTCTCTGTGTGAGTCTATGGGTATCTGTGTGAGCCTGTCTCTGTGTGAGTCTATGGGTCTCTGTGTGAGTCTATGGGTCTCTGTGTGAGTCTATGGGTCTCTGTGTGAGTCTATGGGTCTCTGTGTGAGTCTATGGGTCTCTGTGTGAGTCTATGGGTCTCTGTGTGAGTCTATGGGTCTCTGTGTGAGCCTGTCTCTGTGTAAGTCTATGGGCCTCTGTGTGAGTCTATGGGTCTCTGTGTGAGTCTGTCTCTGTGATGAGTCTATGGGTCTTTGTGTGAGTCTATGGGTCTCTGTGTGAGTCTATGGGTCTCTGTGTGAGTCACTGGGGAGACAAAGGCGGTCGGGCGTGGTTGCTACTCACACCAGCCCCCCCCCACCTCCATGCTCCTTCGGCGAGCAGGTGGCCGCTGGTCACGACACACTTGACCCAACAACCCATGGAGGCTACCCGGGTGTGGGGGTGCACCTTTAGCTTTGCTTTATCCGTTTCAGTTGCACGGAGTTCCTGCAGAGGCTCAATTTGGAGAACTGAAATTATTAATAAATAAACATAAATCCCTTCGTTGTCGGCAGTTCTATCCTACAGCTTTAGGGGCCGTCCATAAATGACGTCACGCCCCCCCCCCCTCGTCACGTGACGTCACAAAAAGTCAGACCCCCCCCTCCCTCAAATATGACGTCACAAAGCTCTGCCCCCCCCCNAAAAATAAAACAAGCTTCAAATCGCTTTAAACTGTTGTCATTGTAGTGCGTGTTTAATGTGGCGCTGCACTCTGATGTTATAGGAGAAAACATTTATAAAAAAAGTCTATTTAATTAAGTAGAACGTGTTGTCTGTATTTATTTAAAGTTGCGCATTTTGATGTGACGTCATTTCTCACCCCCTCCCCCCTCGTCACACATCGTCACAAATGTCTGACCCCCCCCCCCCCCCAGGTGCGTGACGTCATTTATGGACGGCCCCTTAAACAAACAAACGAACGAAAATAAAGTTTACGGCGCCGTTCAGTGCCAGTCTCCCCGCTTTGCGTGGGGGTTGCGTTCCCGACTCCCCCCCCCCCAAAAAAAAACGCGAAATGTCGAAACGATGTTGAACCGAAGCGATTTTACAGGCGCCACGGTGGCTAGGAGATGTTAACTACCTCGCCTTGTCTACAAGAGGTCGTGGGTTCCATCCCGATCCTGACGATGCCTGCTGTATATTTGGAGTTTGCGTGTCTCTCTCTCTCCGTAGTGAGATGTTAACTACCTCGCTGGTCTACAGGAGGTCGTGGGTTCGATCCCGACCCTGACACCTGCTGCTGTATATTTGGAGTTTGCGTGTCTCTCTCTTTCCGTGGTGAGATGTTAACTACCTCGCCTGGTCTACAGGAGGTCGTGGGGTCAATTACGACCCTGATGCCTGCTGCTGTATATTTGGGGTTTGCGTGTCTCTCTCTCTCATCATCATCACGGTGGCTAGGAGATGTTAACTACCTCGCCTGGTCTACAGGAGGTCGTGGGTTACATCCCGACCCTGACGATGCTGCTGCACATTTGGAGTTTGGTGTTCTCTCTCTCCGTGGTGAGATGTTAACTACCTCGCCTGGTCTACAGGAGGTCGTGGGTTTCACATTGGGAAGTGGGTTAAAATTGAGTTACAAGATTTGAGGATACAACAACTACAATAACAACAGACAGACAGACAAAGTGAGTTAAATGAAAGCGTGTTGTAATAAAAACGTGATGGTTTTAGATCGTTATTGCAAGGCCACGCAGGCCAATCGCGACCTCTGGTGGGCTTCTAGGGGCGGCGCATGCCGACAATACGCCGATAGGGTGATGAATAAAAATAATAATAAAATAATACAAATAAAATAATAAAAATTACAAATAAGAAATAATATCAATAAGCGGAGAGGGTGAAGAATAAGCAATAAAAAAAAATAGATAAGAAATAATATTAATAAAATAATAATAAAATGATAAATAAGAAATAATATCAATACACAGAGAAGGTGAGTAATAAGAAATAATAAGAAATAATAATAGATAAGAAATTAATATAAATAAAATAAAAATAAGAAATTAATAAGAAATAATATCAATACACGGTGAATGTGAGGAATAAGAAATAAGAAAAGAATGCAAATAAAATAATAAAAAATTTGTAAAAATTATATCAATATGCGGAGAGGGTGAGGAATATGAAATAATAAGAAATAATAAGAAATACTAAAAGAATACAAATAAAATACAAAAAAATGGGAAGTAAAAATTAATATCAATACGTGGAGAGGTAGATGAATAAGCAATAATAAGAAAAATTAATAATAATAATTAGAAATAAGAAAATATCAATACGCCGAGAGGGTGAGGAATAAGTAATACTAAGAAATAATAAGAGATAATAAAATAATACAAATAAAATAATAAGAAATTATAAATAAGAAATAATATCAATAGACAGAGATAGGGTGAGGAATTAGCTATTGGTGCTGTGCCCTTTCTGGCAATGTCACAGGTGAGGGTGAGACTTAAGAGAAATAATGAGAAATAATGATAAATAATAAGAAATGATAAGAAATAATAAGAAATAAGAATAAATAAGAAATAAGAAAAAANTAAAATTATAAGAAATGAGAAATAAGAAATAATATCAATAGATGTAGAAGGTGAGAAATAATCAATAGGTGTTGTGCCCTTTCTGGCAATGTCACAGGTGAGGGTGAGACATCAGAGAAATAATTAAAAATAATAAGAAATAATAATAAATGATGAGAAATCAAATAATAAGAAGAAATACGAAATGATAAGAAATAATAAAAAAATATTTTTAGAAATGAAAAATAAGAAGAAATAAGAAATGATAAGAAAAAACATTAAATTATAAGAAGTAATATCAAGAGATGGAGACGGTGAGAAATCATCAATGTCACAAGTGTTGTGTCAAGATGTTCAACCACCACGCAGATACATTTTTACTGGTAGGAACCTCCTGGTTACACCAGCCCTCAGGGGATTATTGTGTCCGTCCGTCCGTCGTGCATCCAACAATGGGAGGGGTGGGGCGGGGTGGAGAGGGGAGGGTGGGGAGGGGCTGGGTGGGGAGGGAGGGGCTGGTAGGGAGGGTGGGGAGGGGCTGGGTAGGGAGGGTGGGGAGGGGCTGGGTGGGGAGGGAGGGGCTGGGTGGGGAGGGAGGGTGGGGTTGGGTGGGGAGGGTGGGGAGGGGCTGGGTGGGAGGGGAAGGTGGGGTTGGGTCGGGAGGGTGGGGAGGGGCTGGGTGGGGAGGGGAGGGTGGGGTTGGGTGGGGAGGGTGGGGAGGGGCTGGGTGGGGAGGGGAGGGTGGGGTTGGGTAGGGAGGGTGGGAGGGCTGGGTGGGGAGGGAGGGGCTGGTAGGGGAGGGAGGGNCTGGTAGGGGAGGGTGGGGAGGGGCTGGGTAGGGAGGGTGGGGAGGGTGCGGCTGGGTGGGGCTGGGTGGGGAGGGTGGGAAGGGCTGGGTGGGGAGGGTGGGGCTGGGTGGGGAGGGGCTAGTCACCCGTGGTGCCCTTATAAAACTCAACGTTTAACCTACTCACGCCGGCTTGTGCCCGCCCTCACAGTCGGCATATTTGCGGAATACACCACGCCGCCGTTGACCCTGCAGGCCATTGACCGAGCAACCCACGTTCCTACCAGCTCCCTCCGCAGGAATGTGTTTAATGAATCAAGTTACTGCGTTAGTGGTGGATGTGGTGGTGGTGGATGTGGTGGTGGTGGATGTGGTGGATGTGGTGGTGGTGGTGATGTGGTGGTGGATGTGGTGGTGGATGTCGTGGTGGTGGATGTGGTGGTGGATGTGGTGGTGGTGGATGTGTGGTGGTGGATGTGGTGGATGTGGTGGTGGTGGTGGTGGAGGATGTGGTGGATGTGGTGGTGGTGGAGGATGTGGTGGATGTGGTGGTGGATGTCGTGGTTGGTGGTGGTGGATGTCGTGGTGGTGGTGGATGTCGTGGTGGATCTGGTGGTGGTGGATGTCGTGGTGGATGTCATGGTGGATGTTGTGGTGGTGGATGTGGTGGTGGATGTGGTGGTGGATGTGGTGGTGGTGGTGGATGTCGTGGTGGATGTCGTGGCGGATGTGGTGTTGGTGGTGGTGGATGTGGTGGTGGATGTGGTGGTTGATGTGGTGGTGGTGGATGTGGTGGTGGTGGTGGATGTGGTGGTGGATGTGGTGGTGGATGTCGTGGTGGATGTCGTGGTTGATGTGGTGGTGGTGGATGTGGTGGTGGTGGTAGATGCCGTGGTGGATGTGGTGGTGGATGTCGTGGTGGATGTGGTGTTGGTGGTGGTGGATGTGGTGGTGGATGTGTTGGAGGATGTGGTGGTGGATGTGGTGGTGGATGTTAACGGGTATCCCCTGGGACTCNGCCTTGGTCGACTCGGCCTCAAATGAGTCGCTGGTGCGGTTGTAAACATCGCCACTGGGGAGACAAAGGCGGCCGGGCGTGGTGCTGGCCACCCACCCCTCCATCCTCTGGATGACACTTCACGTGATGGCCTCTTCCCTGTTCACAGATACACAAAGACAAAGATCCCCCGTGTAGCTGCTGGGGCAAGTGCAGCACATATGAAGGACGGTACGGTACACGAGTGGGTGGGTGGCCAGCACCACGCCCGGCCGCCTTTGTCTCCCCAGTGGCGATGTTTACTACAAGATTCTCTCACACTCTCCCTGTGTGTGTGTGTCTCTCGCACACACTATATTGCATTTTCCTACACTAAATCTCACTCATATATACACACATACATATTTTATCTCTCTGTGATACACTCTCCCACTCTCCCTCTCTCACACACATAGATCACATGCAATCTCCCACCCTCTCCTCCTCACTCTCTCTCTCTCACGCACTCTCCCACTCTCTCCCCGTGTGTGTCTCTCCCACTCACACACTCTCCCACTCTCTCCCCGTGTCTCTCCCGTGTCTCTCTCCCCGTGTCTCTCTCCCACTCACACACTCTCCCACTCTCTCCCAGTGTCCCTCTCCCACACACTCTCTCTCCCCGTGTCTCTCCGTGTCTTCCCACCCGCATNTCTCCGTCTCTCTCTCTCCCTCTNCCNGTCTCTCCCCCTCCGTCTCTCTCTCCNTGTCTTCCCCGTATCTTCTCCCCGTGTCTCTCCCACACACGTCTCTTCCCGTGTCTCTCTCTCCTCGTCTCTTTCCCCGTGTCTCTCTCCCCGTGTCTCTCTCTCTCTCCCCGCGTNTCCCTCCCCGTGTCTCTCTCTCTNCCGTGTCTCTCTCTNCCCGTGTCTCTCTCCCCGTATCTATCTCCCCGTGTCTCTCCCACACACTCTCTCCCGTGTCTCTCTCTCCTCGTCTCTCTCCCCGTGTCTCTCTCCCCGTGTCTCTCTCCCCCGTGTCTCTCTCCCCGTGTTTCTTTCCCCGTGTCTCTCTCCCACACTCTCTCCCCGTGTCTCTCTCCCCGTGTCTCTCTCCCCGTGTTTCTCTCTGTCTCTCTCCCCGTGTCTCTCTCCCCCNGTGTCTTCCCCCGTGTCTCTCTCCCCGTGTCTCTCTCTCCCCGTCTCTCTCTCTCCCGTGTCTCTCTCTCCCCGTGTCTCTCTCTCCCCGTGTCTCTCTCCCGTGTTTCTTTCCCCGTGTCTCTCTCCCACACTCTCTCCCCGTGTCTCTCTCCCCGTGTCTCTCTCCCCGTGTTTCTCTCCCCGTGTGTCTCTCTCCCCGTGTCTCTCCCCCGTGTCTCTCCCCCGTGTCTCTCTCCCCGTGTCTCTCTCCCCGTCTCTCTCTCCCCGTATCTTTCCCCGTGTCTCTCTCTCCGTGTCTCTCTCTCCCCGTGTCTCTCGCGTGTCTCTCCGTGTCTCTCCCCGTGTCTCTCTCTCTCTCTCCCCGTGTCTCTCTCTCCGTGTCTCTCTCTCCCCGTGTCCCTCTCTCCCGTGTCTCTCTCCCACACACTCACTCACCCACTCACCCACTCTCTCTCCCGTGTACAAATCTCTCCCCCCCCNTCTCTCTCACTCCCCGTGTCTCTCTCTCTCAATCTCTGTGTGTGTGCGCGTGTCACACCACGCACGCCGGCCGGCTATGTCAGTCCAGAGGAAGGCCGTCTCCTCATCACCCACCACCTCCTCCTCCTCATCACCCACCACCACCTCCTCGTCCACCTCTTCGTCCATCATCACCTCGTCGTCCGTGAGAAAAGCCTTCAGACTCAGGAGATGGAAAATATTTACTCCCGTTTCAGCGAGCCACCTGCAGCCAGCGATCCACCCGGCACACTCCCGGGCCGGCCACAACAAGGCGGAGTGCCCGGCCACAACACCACCGCCACCACCACGGCCACAACCACCGCCCCCGCCACCAGCCGTGACAGCAGCCGCTCCGGCCATACCACCACCAGCAGCAGCAGCAGCGTCAACCACGCAGAGGGCGGCCACACCACCAGCTTGGAGTGCAACGGGCAACGCCACAACATTCTCACACGCGGACTTCACGGCCGCAACAACAACAGCAGCAACAACAACAGCAGCAACAGCTTTAACTCAACGGAGGACAGCTACACCACTACCACCACCACCTCCACCACACTCAACCACAACACCACCACCACCACCTCCACCACACTCAACCACAACACCACCACCACCACCACCGCCACCACCACCACCACCACACTCAACCACAACACCACCACCACCTCCACACTCAACCACAACACCACCACCGCCACCACCACCACCTCCTCCACCACACTCAACCACAACACCACCACCACTACCGCCACCGCCACCACCACCACCAACCGCACCACTACCGGCGTCACCTTTCACGGCATCATCAGCACCACCTCACCCATCAACAGCACCACCAGCACCACCGCCACCACCACCACCGCCACCACCACCGCATTCAGCCAGAAGCGGTCACGCCACACCGGCGCTGTCCACAGCAGCACCACGCGATTTTGAGCTTTTGACCGAAACGGGAGTCGTGGAGTCTCACGGATTTGCTGCGTGGAGGTCACGTGGAGACGGTGATGGAGATGATGGAGGTGATGGAGGTGATGGTGATGATGGTGATGGTGGTGGTGATGGTGGTGGTGATGGGCGAGTAGAGGTGAACGATGGGGCGGAGGATGCTGTAACCAAGGAGACGGAGATCGGAGTTGGCAGGTGAGTGGGTTGACAGGTGAGTGAGTTGACAGGTGAGTGAGTGAGTTGATAGGTGAATGAGTTGACAGGTGAGTGGGTTGACAGGTGAGTGAGTGAGTTGATAGGTGAAGGAGTTGACAGGTGAGTGAGTGAGTGAGTGAATGAGTTGACAGGTGAGTGGTTGATAGGCGAGTGGGTTGACAGGTGAGCGAGTGAGTGAGTGAATGAGTGATAGGTGAGTGAGTGAAGGAGTTGACAGGTGAGTGAGTGAGTTGATAGGTGAGTGGGTTGACAGGTGAGTGGGTTGATAGGTGAGTGGGTTGACAGGTGAGTGAGTGAGTGGGTTGATAGGTGAAGGAGTTAACAGGTGAGTGAGTTGATAGGTGAAGGAGTTGACAGGTGAGTGAGTGAGTGAGTTGATAGGTGAGTGGGTTGACAGGTGAGTGGGTTGATAGGTGAGTGGGTTGACAGGTGAGTGAGTGAGTTGATAGGTGAAGGAGTTGACAGGTGAGTGGGTTGATAGGTGAAGGAGTTGACAGGTGAGTGAGTGAGTTGATAGGTGAATGAGTTGACAGGTGAGTGAGTGAGTTGATAGGTAAGTGGGTTGACAGGTGAGTGGGTTGATAGGCGAGTGGGTTGACAGGTGAGCGAGTGAGTGAGTGAATGAGTTGATAGGTGAAGGAGTTGACAGATGAGTGAGTTGATAGGTGAAGGAGTTGACAGGTGAGTGAGTGGGTTGACAGGTGAATGAGTTGAAAGGTGAGTGAGTGAATTGATAGGTGAAGGAGTTGACAGGTGAGTGGGTTGATAGGCGAGTGGGTTGACAGGTGAGCGAGTGAGTGAGTGAATGAGCTGATAGGTGAAGGAGTTGACAGGTGAGTGGGTTGATAGGTGAGTGGGTTGACAGGTGAAGGAGTTGACAGGTGAGTGAGTGAGTTGACGAGTGAGTGAGTTAGTTGAAAGCTGAGTGAGTGTGAGGTTTGGTAAACTTGTAGGAAAAATGGCAACATCATCACCACGACCATCATCACGCTAATGATAGTGATGATGCTGTTGCTTATGATGGTGATGATAGTGATGGTGTTGATGATGTCGATGCTGTTGCCGATGATGATGGTGGTGATGATGTTGATGATATTTCTGATGATGATGGTGATGCTAGTGATGATGTTGATGATATTTCTGATGATGATGGTGGAGTTAATGCTGTTGATTATGATGGTGATGCTGTTGATGATGTTTATGATAAGATGGTGATGTTGATGCTGTTGATGATGTTTCTGATGATGGTGATGTTGATGCTGTTTCAGATGATGCTGTTGATGCTGATGGTGGTGATGGTGTTGATGTTGCTGATGATTGTGGTGGTGATGGTGGTGATGGTGGTGATGGTGTTGATGTTGCTGATGATGGTGGTGATGGTGGTGATGGTGGTGATGGTGTTGATGTTGCTGATGATGGTGGTGATGGTGGTGATGGTGGTGATGGTGTTGATGTTGCTGATGATTGTGGTGGTGATGGTGGTGATGGTGGTGATGGTGTTGATGTTGCTGATGATTGTGGTGGTGATGGTGATGATGGTGGTGATGGTGTTGATGTTGCTGATGATTGTGGTGGTGATGGTGATGATGGTGGTGATGGTGTTGATGTTGCTGATGATTGTGGTGGTGATGGTGGTGATGATGTTGCTGATGGTGGTGGTGATGGTGTTGATGTTGCTGATGATTGTGGTGGTGATGGTGGTGATGTTGATGTTGCTGATGATTGTGGTGGTGATGATTACGTACGAACTTCTTTCGCACCGTACGTAGCCAACCGTGCTACTCGAAATGAGTTTGTCAATCTAGATGACGACGACGACGATGATGACGGTGATGATGACGACGATGACGACGATGATGATGACGACGATGATGACGACGACGATGATGATGACGATGAACGATGATGATGACGACGATGATGATGATGACGATGACGATGATGATGACAACGATGACGACGACGATGATGGTGACGATGACGATGACGACGATGTAAAGTGCGTAGCTTCAGCGGCTTCCGAATATCGGAAGGCAAGGAGCGTTCCAGACGGCCCCAGAAGCGCATCTGAAGGCGCCGCGCGATGTGGTGACCATATAGTCCACCTCATCGTCCACCACGATCACACCATAGTCCACCATCGGAGAAGGGAGGGGAGGAGGAGGGGGGAAGGGGAGGAGGGGGGGAACGCACCAACGCTGTTTCCCCGTGACCTCCACGCTCGTTTGAACGACTTCTGCTGGTCGCTTTAGGGAGCGAGGAGGAGGTGGAGGTGGTGGAGGAGGTGGAGGTGGTGGAGGAGGTGGAGGTGGTGGAGGAGAAGGGGAGAAGGGGGAGGTGGAGGAGGAGGAGGTGGAGGAGGAAAAGGGGAGGAGGAGGAGAAGGGGGTGGTGGAGGAGGTGGAGGAGAAGGAGGAGGGCGAGGTGGAGGTGGTGGAGGTGGTGGAGGAGAAGGGGAGGAGGGGGAACGCCACACGCTGTTTCCTCGTGACCTCCTCGCTCGTTTGGCTTTAGGGAGCGAGGAGGAGGTGGTGGAGGAGGTGGAGGAGGTGGAGGAGGAGAGGTGGAGGAGGGTGAAAGCCCCACGCTGTTTCCCCGTGACTTCCACGTTCGTTTGAACGACTTCTGCTGGTCGCTTTAGGGAGCGAGGAGGAGGTGGTGGAGGAGGAGGTGGAGGTGGTGGTGGAGGAGGAGGTGGAGGAGGCGGTGGTGGAGGTGAGGAGAAGGGGAGGAGGGGAGGAGGGCGAGGTGGTGGTGGAGGTGGTGGAGGAGGTGGTGGTGGAGGAGAAGGGGAGGAGGGTGAAAGCCCCACGCTGTTTCCTCGTGACCTCCTCGCTCGTTTGGCTTTAGGGAGCGAGGAGGAGGTGGTGGAGGAGGCGGTGGAGGAGGGCGAGGTGGAGGAGGTGGTGGAGGAGGCGGTGGAGGAGGGCGAGGTGGAGGAGGTGGTGGAGGAGGCGGTGGAGGAGGGCGAGGTGGAGGAGGAGGAGGGGAGGATGGGGAGGAGGAGGATGTGGTGGAGGAGGAGGGTGAACGCCCACGCTGTGACTTCCACGTTCGTTTGAACGACTTCTGCTGGTCGCTTTAGGGAGCGAGGAGGTGGAGGTGGTGGAGGTGGTGGAGGAGGTGGAGGTGGTGGAGGTGGAGGAGGAGGAGAAGGGGAGGAGGAGGAGGCCACCGAGTTCCTGCCGCTCCCACGCCGCGGCGCTCAAGGATGCCGCGGCGCTGATGCCCACAGCTGTGTGACGTCACGCTGGTGGCGGGGGGCACGCGGATCCTCCCACAGGTAGCCGTGGTGGTCGTCATCNGTGGCATCATCATCATCATCGTAGTCATCATCATCNNTAGCATCATCATCAGAGCATCATCATTAGCATCGTCATCATCGTAGCATCATCACATCAGNATCATCCAGAGCATCGATCCAGTGTCACGCNATCGTCGTCNGTCATCATAGTAGCATCATCATCGCAGCATCATCATCATCTATATGCACCATCATCNGCNGTCATCATCAGTAGCATCATCAGCAGCTGTGTNTACTGTCGGGGGACATCTCTCATAGCATCGCATCATCAGCATCATCATCATCNGATCATTATCANCATCAGCAACGGCAGTAGTATCACATCATCAGGCAGTATCATCATCATCATCATCATCAGTATCATCATCAGTAGCACTCATCATCACATCAGTAGCATCATGTCATCAGTAGCATCATTAGTAGCATCATCAGTAGCATCATCATNGNCAGCATCATCAGCATCATCATCAGTAGCATCATCAGTAGCATCATCAGGAGCATCATCATCAATCAGTAGCAATATCATCATAGCTAGCATTAGCAGCATCATCATCATTAGCAATATCATCAACATCAGCATCATCGTAGTAGCATCACAGTCATCGCATNAGTAGCATCATATCATCANTAGCATCATCATCGTNGCGATCATCATCATCATCATCATCATCGTAGGCAATAGCATCATCATCAGTAACATCATCAGTAGCACCATCATCGTGCANATCAGCAGTCATCANTANCATTAGTAGCATCATCATCATCATCACATCAGTAACATCGTATCAGTAGCATCGTCATCATNGTCGCAGTAGCATCATCATCAGTAGCATCATCATCAGTAGCATCATCATCATCATCAGTAGCATCATCAGCATCATCATAGCATCATCAGTAGCATCATCATCAGTAGCATCATCAGTACATCATCAGTAGCATCATCATCGAGTAGCATCATCATCATCAGTCGATCATCATCGTATCATCATCAGTAGCATCATCATCAGTAGCATCATCATCAGTAGCATCATCAGCAATCATCATCATCAGCAGCATCATCATCATCAGTAGCATCGTCATCATCAGTAGCATGGTGCAGTCATCAGTAGGATCACCATCAGTAGCATCATCATCAGTAGCATCATCGTCGTATCATCATCAGNCACATCGGTAGTATGATGATACTCCTACTGCTGATGATGATGGTATGATGATCATGGTACTGCTGATGATGATCATGGTACTACTGATGGCGCTGATGATGACACTACTGCTGATGATACTGTCGATGATGATGGCACTGCTGCTGATGCTGCTGCTGCTGATGCTGCTGCTGATGCTGCTGCTACTGCTGATGCTGCTATTTCTGATGCTGCTACTGCTGATGATGATACTGCCGATGATGATGATGCTGCTGCTGCTGCTGATGCTGCTGCTACTTCTGATGCTGCTGATATTGCTGATGCTGCTACTGCTGATGCTGCTACTGCCGATGATGATACTGCCGATGATGATACTGCCGATGATGATACTGCCGATGATGATACTGCCGATGATGATGCTGACGGTACTGCTGCTACTGCTACTGCTAATGATGCTGCTGCTGCTGATGCTGATACTCTGGCAGGCTGGTGCTCAGCTCCGTGTCGGATTACTTTGCGGCCATGTTCACCAGCGAGCTGCTCGGGGCGAAGCAGCAGCAGCAGGAGCAGGAGGTGCGCATGGAGGGGATCGAACCTGGCTCACTCTGGTCGCTCGTCCAGTACGCATACACAGGTAGGCCTGGCACAGGTACACAGGTAGACCTACACAGGCAGACCTACACAGGTACACAGGTAGACCTACACAGGTAGGCCTGGCACAGGTACACAGGTAGACCTACACAGGTAGACCTACACAGGTAGGCCTGGGACAGGTAGGCCTGGCACAGGTAGGCCTGGCACAGGTACACAGGTAGGCCTGGCACAGGTACACAGGTAGACCTACCAAGATAGGCCTACACAGGTAGGCCTGGCACAGGAAGGCCTACACAGGTACACAGGTAGGCCTACACAGGTAGGCCTGGGTCAGGTACACAGGTAGACCTGGGACAGGTACACAGGTAGGCTTGGGACAGGTAGGCCTGGCACAGGCAGGCCTGGGTCAGGTACACAGGTAGACCTACACAGGTAGGCATGGGACAGGTAGGCCTACACAGGTAGGCCTGGGACAGGTACACAGGTAGACCTGGCACAGATACACAGGTAGACCTACCAAGACAGGCCTACCAAGGTAGGCCTGGGCAGGTACACAGGTAGGCCTGGCACAGGTACACAGGTAGACCTACACAGCCGGTTGCATAGTAATAGGTTTTTACCCTTTAAACTGGTACAAAACTGACACCTTTATACAAGGCATCATGTTTGCAATAACCACAACACAAGCAGTCAAAATGCAAACAAAAAGAAACAACTCTGATGATGATAATGATATGCATATCATTATCATCATCAGAGTTGTTTCGACTGCTTGTGTTGTGGTTATTGCAAACATGATGCCTTGTATAAAGGTGTCAGTTTTTTGTACCAGTTGAAAGGGTAAAAAACCTACTACTATATTTTGCCACTGGTAAAGGAGGTCTCATAGTAGTTGCATTGCATTGCAGGTGTCTGCATTGTCTCATCCCTCTCCTCTCCTGACTCTTTCCCTCCATCCCCCTCTTCCTCTTGTCTCCCCCCCCCTCCTCCTCTCCCCCCCTCCTCCTCCTCCTCCTCCCCCCTTCTCCTCCTCCTCTCCCCCCCTCCTCCTCCTCCCTCCTCTACCACCCCTCTTCCTTTCCCCCCTCCTCCTCTACCCCTCTCCCCCTCATCCCTTCCCCTCCTCCCCTCCCCCCTCCTCCTCCCCCGTCCTCCTCCCCCTTCCCCCCCCTCCCCTCCCCCCCTCCCCTCCCCCCCTCCCCTCCCNTCCCCCCTCTCCCCTCCCCCCCCTCCCCTCCCCTCCCCCCCTCCCCTCCCCTCCCCCACCCTCCCCTCCCCCCTCCTCCCCCCTCCCCCCTCCCCCCTCCCCCCCTCCCTCCTCCCCTCCGCTCCCCTCCCCCCTCACCCCTCCCCCTCCTCCCCTCCCCTCCCCGCCCCAGGCCGCCTGCAGGTGCGTGCCGACTGCGTGGAGGGGGTGCTGGCTGGCGCGCGCCTCCTGCAGCTGCGCCGCGCGGCGCTGCTCTGCTGCGGATTCCTGGCGCGGCGCCTGCGGCCCTCCAACTGCCTCGGGTGGCCGCGCTGGCGGAGGCCCACGGCTGCCGGGGCTACTCGCAGCGGCGCGCAGCTACGCCGTGGTGAGCTGGTCCGGCGCACACGCGGACATCGTCACGGGTCATCGCCACGGGTCATCGCCAGGGGGTCATCACCACGGGTCATCACCACCACGGGCACCACCACCACCACGGGTACCACCACCACCACGGCCACCACCGCCACGGGCACCACCACCACGGGCACCACCACCACCACGGGTACCACCACCACCACGGGTACCACCACCACCACGGCCACGGCCACCACCGCCACGGGCACCACCACCACGGGCACCACCACCACCACACAACACCACAGGTGAGTGGGGTGGGTGAGTGGGGGGTGGGTGAGTGGGGGGTGGGTGAGTGGGGGGTGGGTGAGTAGGGGTGGGTGAGTGGTGGGTGAGTGGGTGGGTGAGGGAGTGGTGGGTGAGTGAGTGGTGGGTGGGTGAGTGGGGTGGGTGGGTGAGTGGTGGGTGGATGAGTGGGGGTGGGTGAGTGGAGTGGCTGAGTGGGGTGGGTGAGTGGGGTGGGTGAATGGTGGGTGGGTGAGACGGGTGGGTGAGTAGTGGGTGGGTGAGTGGGGTGGGTGAGTGAGTGGTGGGTGGGTGAGTGGGGGGTGGGTGAGTGGGGTGGGTGAGTGGGTGGGTGAGTGGTGGGTGAGTGGTGGGTGGGTGAGACGGGTGGGTGAGTAGTGGGGTGGGTGAGTGGGGTGGGTGGGTGAGTGGTGGGTGGGTGGGTGAGTGGTGGGTGGCTGAGTGGTGGGGTGGTGGTGGGTGAGTGGGTGGTGGGTGGGTGAGTGGGGTGGGTGAATGGTGGGTGGGTGAGACGGGTGGGTGAGTAGTGGGGTGGTGAGTGGGGTGGGTGGGTGAGTGGTGGGTGGGTGAGTGGGGGGTGGGTGAGTGGGGGGTGGGTGAGTGGGGTGGGTGGGGTGGGTGAGTGGGTGGGTGAATGGTGGGTGGGTGAGACGGGTGGTGAATGGTGGGTGGGTGAGTAGTGGGGTGGGTGAGACGGGTCGGTGAATGGTGGGTGGGTGAGTAGTGGGGTGAGTGGGTGGTGGGTGAGTGGGGTGGGTAAATGGTGGTGGGCGGTGGGTGAGTGTGGTGGGTGAGTGGGTGGGTGAGTAGTGGGGTGGGTGAGACGGGTGGGTGAATGGTGGGTGGTGAGTAGTGGGTGAGTGGGGTGGGTGGGTGGGTGAATGGTGGGCGGGTGGTGGGTGAGTAGTGGGGCGGGTGTCTTGGGAATGAGACCGTAACGGCAGGGGTGGGAGTCTTTCTGTTGGGGTTGAGTAATGGTGCAATAATGGAATCTCTGTGGGCTTCCCACACAGCTCATTACAAACATTAAATCAGCGTTTTAGTACAACTCAATCCACCACCCCACCATCAGCATAGGCGGCATGGACACACACACAAAGCAGCAGCAAGCGAGCAAAGGCAAAGGTGCCCCAGGCATTGCGTTCGGCAGGATGTTAGGGCAAGTGCTGTAGGCGGTGCGAGACTGCCCAGAATTGAGAATGAAAATCTGTACTTAGGGGGCCGTCCATAAATGACGTCACGCACCTGGGGGGGGGGGTCAGACATTTGTGACGAGGAGGGAGGGGGGGGAGAAATGTGGCGTCACATCAAAATGTGCAACTTTAAATTAATATAGACAACACGTTCTACTTAATTAAATAGACTTGTTAAACACATTCCTGCGGAGGGAGCTGGTAGGAACGTTGGGTTGCTCGGTCAATGGCCTGCAGGGTCAACGGCGGCGTGGTGTATTCCGCAAATATGCCCGACTGTGAGGGCGGGCACAAGCCGGCGTGAGTAGGTTAAACGTTGAGTTTTATAAGGGCACCACGGGGTGACCAGCCCCTCCCCACCCAGCCCCACCCCACCCTCCCACCCAGCCCCTCCCCACCCTCCCACCCAGCCCCTCCTGCACGACGGACGGACACAATAATCCCCTGTGGCTGGTGGAACCAGTGGGTTCCTACCAGTAGAAATGTTTTCTCCTACAACATCAGAGTGCAGCGGCACATTAAACACGCACTACAATGACAATAGTTTAAAGCGATTTGAAGATGTTTTATTTTTGGGGGAGGGGGGCAGAGCTTTGTGACGTCATATTTGAGGGGGGGTCTGACTTTTTGTGACGCCGTGTGACGAAGGGGGGGGGGCGGTCAAAAATCCTCCAAAAACGCGTGACGTCATTTATGGACGGCCCCTTAGACTGTTTCAGCAACTGTCACGGGGTCCGACAGTTACAACAACAGACGGTGTGAAAACACGACGGCTGTGCAAAGTTTATTAAATGTAAACTGCAGCTGTAAACTAAATTATTTTAAGTTTGATCATTGTTTTTTTACCCTTTTATCTGGCAACAAAACTGACACCTCTTTTACAAGGAGTCATGTTTGCATAGACCACAATACCTGCAGTCATAATGCAAACAAAACACACAACTCTGATAATCTTCTTGGTTATTTCGGTAAAGTCACGTAGAAGGGAAGTAATAAANTAATAAAAAATAATACTTCCCTTCTACGTGACTTTACCGAAAGAACCAAGAAGATGAATCCCTGCAGTCACAAAAGCTTTAAATCGAAACTCTGATAATGTATGCACTGTCCTTGAAGTTGATTGGTCCACACCCGAGACAGCTTTCCTTAGAGCCTAGTCTCACATGGGTTGGACCAGATGACGCCAAAAGGCGCACAACTCAAAGACAATGCACCATCAGAGTATGAGAGCTCGGGGTGAAGCATTTACACCATTGGAACCTCATTTGCCAGTAAAAAATATGATAATTGTTTTTTTACCCTTAATCTGGAAACAAAACTGACACCTTTTTACGAGGAGTCATGTTTGCATAGACCACAATACCTGCAGTCATAATGCAAACAAAAAACACAACTCTGATAATGTATGCACTGTCCTTGAAGTTGATTGGTCCACACCCGAGACAGCTTTCCTTAGAGCCTAGTCTCACATGGTGTTGGACCAGATGACGCCAAAAGGCGCACAACTCAAAGACAATGCACCATCAGAGTATGAGAGCTCGGGTAAGCATTTACACCATTGGAACCTCATTTGCCAGTAAAAAAATATGATAATTGGTTTTATTTTTAACAGGTAAAGCCCCCCCCACTGAGCTAGATATTGTTAAAGCGACCCCCCCTGGCCATCACAAGCGATGGCTCAACGAAGTGGCTCATCAATGTACAGATGTTGTAGCGNGCCAAATTACTGTAAACGCGTGATGTTGATGTTAAATTTGGAGGGAAAACTCCAGAGGATCCGGAGAAAAATCCACGCGACCACGGGGAAAGAGAGAGAGACACGCAAATATACAGCAGCAGGCGTCAGGGTCGGGATCCCCACGACCTCCTGTATACCAGCGAGGTAGTCAAGATCCACCACGGAGAGAGAGACACGCAAACTCCAAATATACAGCAGGCATCAGGGTCGGGATCGAACCCACGACCTCCTGTATACCAGGCGAGGTAGTCAACATCTCACCACGGAGAAAGACACGCAAACTCCAAATATAGAGCAGCAGGCATCGTCAGGGTCGGATCGAACCCACGACCTCCTGTATACCAGGCGAGGTAGTTAACATCTCACCACGGAGAAAGAGAGACACAACTCCAAATATACAGCAGCAGGCGTCAAATGTACAGCAGCAGGCGTCAGGGTCGGATCGAACCCACGACCTCCTGTAGACCAGGCGAGGTAGTTAACATCTCACCACGGAGAGAGAGAGACACGCAAACTCCAAATATACAGCACAGGCGTCAGGGTCGGGATCGAACCCATGACCTCCTGTATACCAGGCGAGGTAGTCAACATCTCACCACGGAGAGAGAGAGACACGCGAACGCCAAATGTACAGCAGCAGGATCGTCAGGGTCGGGATCGAACCCACGACCTCCTGTAGACCAGGCGAGTAGTTAACATCTCACCACGGAGAGAGAGAGACACGCAAATCCAAATATACAGCAGCAGGCATCGTCAGGGTCGATCGAACCCACGACCTCCTGTAGACCAGGCGAGGTAGTCAACATCTCACCACGGAGAGAGAGAGACACGCAAATTCCAAATATACAGCAGCAGGCGTCGTCAGGGTCGGGATCGAACCCACGACCTCCTGTATACCAGGCGAGGTAGTTAACATCTCACCACGGAGAGAGAGAGACACGCAAACTCCAAATATACAGCAGCAGGCGTCGTCAGGGTCGGGATCGAACCCACGACCTCCTGTAGACCAGGCGAGGTAGTTCACATCTCACGCACCGTTGGGTGCTGAAATGGACAGCGCCACCAATCCCCCACCCCGCATCACGCCCGGCCGCCTTTGTCTTCCCCCCACCCCCGAAATGCCGACGTTGTTTACGGCTGAGTCGACCTTAGGGGAGCAGTCCCAGGTCCGGTTCAAACATTCGCCACTGGTGTCGGTGTTGGGAGCCGTGAGGGAGCTTTGTGCCAGGCTAGGTGCACGAGGAGGTCACGGGACAGACCCAGCAGGTGCCCGTGGGTTGGCTGCTGTGCCAGGCTAGGTGCAGGAGGAGGTCACGGGACAGACCCTGCAGGTGCCCGTGGGTTGACTGCTGTGCCAGGCTAGGTGCAGGTGTCGCCACCCTACCCACACACACACACACAGGTACCCACCCTACCCACACACACACACACAGGTACACACCCTACCCACACACACACACACAGGTACACACCCTACACACACACACACAGGTACACACCCTACCCACACACACACACAGGTACCCACCCTACCACACACACACACACNGGTACACACCCTACCCACACACACACACAGGTACCCACCCTACCCACACACACACACAGGTACACACCTACCCACACACACACACAGGTACACACCCTACCCACACACACACACAGGTACACACCCTACCCACACACACAGGTACACACCCTACCCACACACACACACAGGTACACACCCTACCCACACACACACACAGGTACCCACCCTACCCACACACACACACAGGTACACACCCTACCCACACACACACACAGGTACACACCCTACCCACACACACACACACACACACACAGGTACACACCCTACCCACACACACACACAGGTACACACCCTACCCACACACACACACAGGTACACACCCTACCCACACACACACACAGGTACACACCCTACCCACACACACACACAGATACCCACCCTACACACACACAGGTACACACACACACACACAGGTACACACCCTACCCACACACACACACNGATACCCACCCTACCCACACACACACACAGGTACCCACCCTACCCACACACACACACAGATACACACCCTACCCACACACACACACAGGTACACACACTACACACACACACACACACAGGTACCCACCCTACCCACACACACACACAGGTACACACCCTACCCACACACACACACAGATACACACCCTACCCACACACACACACAGGTACACACACACACACAGACACACACACACAGGTACACACACACACACACACACACACACACAGGTACACACACACACACAGGTACACACACACACACAGGTACACACACACACAGGTACACACACACACAGGTACACACACACACAGGTACACACACAGGTACCCACCCACCCACGTACACACACACACAGGTACACACACAAGTACACACACACACACAGACACACACACACACACACANAACACACACACACACACACACACAGTCACACACACACNGACACACACACACACAGACACACACNGACACACACACACAGGCACACACACACACACACACACAGACACACACACACAGGTACACACACAGGTACACACACACACACGGCACACACACACACACACACACACAGGTACACACACACAGGTACACACACACACAGGTACCCACACTACCCGCTCGCTCGCTCGCCCCACCTCGTGCCCTTGACTGGACGTCAGGCGGCGAGCGGGGAATTTATCGGATTAATTTTCGTTTCCACCTCCCCCCCCCAACTTCCCACCCTGCACCCCCAGCACATCCACACCACCACCCCAGGCCAGCCACACCACCACCACCCCTCCCCCAGCACATCCACACCACCACCATCAATCCAGCCACACCACCACCACCCGCAGCTCCAACCCAGACCAACCACACCACCACCCCCAGACCAGCCACACCACCACCCCCAGACAACCACACCACCACCCCCAGACCCAGCCACACCACCACCCCACCCCGAGCCCACGACCCCCCGCGCTCATAAAAGTGCAGCGTAAATATTAACCAAAATACCCCCCTAGCCCCTCCCTCCCCCCAAACAAAGACAAAGGTACCCCGTAAGCCTCTGACAGAGGTCACGGTAGCAAACAGCGCACAAAAAAGTCCCCCGTATATCTTAACTCGTCAAGTGCTGTTATAGCAAATTGCAGCACAAGGCAAAGACAAAGACCCCGTATAGCCTCTGACAGGCTGTCGGGGCAGTGCTGTTGAGCAACAACAAAAGGCAAAGAAAAGATCCCCCGTATAGCCTCCACAGGATGGGAGGTCAAGTGCTGTTAGTAGCAAATAGCGGCCTCTGTGGAGGAGGCTCGTGAAGGACGTGTTGCCTGCCACTGCAGTTAAGTTGGAGGCAGTCGCCCTCCAGCAACAGCAGGGCAGAGGAGCGACCTCCAACAACGAGCAGAGCGCCGGGCGGCTAAAACGCAAAATATGTATCATACTGGAGGAATCCGATGAGTTATGAAGCTCTTTTTCAGTCCGGTGACCTCCTGCACCTAGCCTGGCACGGCAGCCAACCCACGGCACCTGCTGGGTCAGTCCCGTGACCACCTGCACCTAGCCTGGCACGGCAGTCAACTCACGGCACCTGCTGGGTCTGTCCCGTGACCTCCAGCACCTAGCCTGGCACAGCAGTCAACCCATGGCACCTGCTGGGTCAGTCCCGTGACCTCCAGCACCTAGCCTGGCACAGCAGTCAACCCATGGCACCTGTTGGGTCAGTCCAGTGACCTCCTGCACCTAGCCTGGCACAGCAGTCAACCCACGGCACCTGGGTCAGTCCCGTGACCTCCTCCTCCTGCACCTAGCCTGGCACAGCAGTCAACCCACGGCACCTGCAGGGTCAGTCCCGTGACCTCCTGCACCTAGCCTGGCACAGCAGTCAACCCACGGCACCTGCAGGGTTTGTCCCGTGACCTCCTGCACCTAGCCTGGCACAGCAGTCAACCCATGGCACCTGCTGGTTCTGTCCCGTGACCTCCTCGTCCTGCACCTAGCCTGGCACAGCAGTCAACCCACGGCACCTGCTGGGTCTGTCCCGTGACCTCCCGCCAGCAAGCGATGTTGATCCTTCGCTGACGTCACCGCCACTTCGGTTGTTGTTGTTGGTGGTGGTGCTGTTGTTTGTTGCTATTGTTGTTGTTGTTGTTGCTATTGTTGTTGGTGGTGCTATTGTTGTTGTTGTTGGTGGTGCTATTGTTTGTTGTTGGTGGTTCTATTGTTGTTGTTGCTATTGTTGTTGTTGTTGCTGTTGTTGTTGGTGGTGCTATTGTTGTTGTTGTTGGTGCTGTTGTTGTTGTTGGTATTGTTGTTGTTGTTGTTCGGAGTGGGTGGGGAGAAGCCGCCTCGCCTGGCTCGCGTGCTCTTGCCAAGGGCATCGCCCTCCCGTCCCCCCCCCGTGCCTTTTTTACGATCCCAACATCACGCTCGACTATAAACCACCGAGCCAGAGTCATAATAATATATATTCTATATATATTATATAGTATGTAACATTTGTGACCTTGGGAGACATAGTGGCTTTCTCACCCTCGTCCCACAGAGCCACCCAGCACCACCAACCAACCCCGCCCACAACACCCACCCCACCCCATCCACTCACCCCATCCACTCACCCCACCGACTCACCCCACCCACCCACCCAACCCACTCACCCCACCCAACCAACCACCCACCACCCACTCACCCAAACCAACCCACCCACTCACCCCACCCACTCACCCCACCCCACCCCAACCAACCACCCACCAACCCACTCACCACCCCCACTCACCCCACCCCACTCACCCCACCCCACCCACTCACCCACCCCACCCACTCACCCCACCCACTCACCCCACCCCAACCACCCACCCACCCACCCACCCACTCACCCCACCCACTCACCCACCCCACCCACCCACTCACCCCACCCACTCACCCCACCCACTCACCCCACCCAACCACCCACCCACCCACCCACCCACCCACTCACCCACTCACCCACCCACTCACCCTCACCCACCCACTCACCCCACCCACTCACCCCACTCACAAACTCTCTCTACTCACCACAGTAATTTTGCTGCGGCTGTTCCACCTGATGACGGAGGCTTGTGTTGCCTCCGAAACGTCGTGATTTAATTTAGTTATTTTCATTTTTTTTTACCTACGTGACTTCACCGAAAGAACCAAAGAGTATGTATCCTAGCAGTCACGAAAACTTCAAATCTAGAAAGGTTGATGTCTCTGGTGTAGGTCAAACGGTGTCAAAGACAATGCATGCCGACATTGAGACTTAGAACTTTCGTGAGTGCAGGAATTTTTATTCTTGGTTCTTTCAGTAAAGTCACGTAGATAAAAAAACTAAATAAATTAAATTAAAATAACAAAAACACATTTAGAATTTTAAAAACAATATATGTTTTAGATTTTTGTTTTCTATCTACGTGACTTTACCGAAAGAACCAAGAAGACAATGTTAGGTTGTTGATGGCAATTTTCTCGTATCGCTCTCGCCATCGTAAGATCAAAATATCACAAGTCGGACCCCATCGTAACTCGGGACTTTACCTGTATATTTTACCTGTATATAAAAACAACATGGGCATTTTCGTTCTATTCTATCATGTGCACCAATAGGAGCTTGTGTTGCCTCCGAAACGTCGTGATTTGTGGTGATGATGGTGGTGAAGATGATGATGGTGAATGATGATGCTGATGATGGTGGTGAAGATGATGGTGAAGATGATGGTGATGATGATGGTGAAGATGATGGTGAAGATGATGGTGATGATGATGGTGGTGAAGATGATGATGGTGAAGATGATGATGAAGATGATGGTGGTGAAGATGATGGTGAAGATGATGGTGATGATGATGGGGTGAAGATGATGGTGAAGATGATGATGATGGTGATGATGGTGGTGAAGATGATGATGGTGAAGATGATGATGCTGATGATGGTGGTGAAGATGATGATGATG
>MU249662.1:27500-70000 GCA_018977245.1 Lethenteron camtschaticum | reverse complement strand
GAAGATGATTATGATGCTGACGCTGATGATGATGCTGCTGCTGCTGATGATGGTGAAGAACGACGCGTTGTGTGTCGGCCAGTTATTTTATTTTTATTTTACTTTAATTAATTTTAATGTTTTACCTACGTGACTTTACCGAAAAAACCTGAATACGGAAGCTTGTGTTGCCTCCGAAACGTCGTGATTTTTATTTTATTTTTGTTTTACTTTCATTAATTTAAATTTTTTACCTACGTGACTTTACCGAAAAAACCTAAGAATACGGAAGCTTGTGTTGCCTCCGAAACGTCGTGATTTTTATTTTATTTTACTTTCATTAATTACATTTTTTTNACCTACGTGACTTTACCGAAAAACCCCAAGAATATCAATCCTTGCAGTCACGAAAGCTTCAAATCTAGAACATGTATAGAGCCCCCCTCATGTCGTAATTTCGTCGTTGTCCGTCCGTCCGTCCCGTACTCGGCAGGACAACTTCGCCTCTGTGTGCAGCTGCCACGAGTTCCTGACACTCTCCCCAAGGACCTGCGGCAACTCATCTCGAGCGACGAGCTCAACGTGAGCGGCGAGCGGCGAGTGCTGGAGGCGCTACTCGTCTGGGTGCGTCACGACCCGGACACGCGGCGCGCCACCCTGCCCGGCCTGCTCGCCCACGTACGGCTGCCGCTGCTGCCCCACAGGTGGGGCTGGGGGCAGCGGGGGGGGGGCAGTGGGGGCTGAGGAGCAGCGGGGGGGGGGCAGCGAGGGGGTGAAGTGTGGCCGAAGCGAAGGATGAACGGTCGCGCGGTTTCGGGAGGAGTTTGGGTGGTGATGGTGGTGATGATGGTGGTGAAGATGATGCTGATGATGGTGGTGAAGATGATGCTGATGATGGTGGTGGTGAAGATGATGATGGTGAAGATGATGGTGGTGAAGATGATGATGCTGATGGTGGTGAAGATGATGATGGTGATGATGGTGGTGAAGATGATGATGCTGATGATGGTGGTGATGATGATGGTGAAGATGATGGTGGTGAAGATGATGATGATGCTGATGATGGTGGTGAAGATGATGATGGTGATGATGGTGGTGAAGATGATGATGCTGATGATGGTGGTGAAGATGATGGTGATGATGGTGGTGAAGATGATGATGCTGATGATGGTGGTGAAGATGATGCTGATGATGGTGGTGATGATGATGGTGAAGATGATGGTGGTGAAGATGATGATGATGCTGATGATGGTGGTGAAGATGATGATGATGATGGTGGTGAAGATGATGATGCTGATGATGGTGGTGAAGATGATGGTGATGATGGTGGTGAAGATGATGATGCATAAAACATTGCAAAATAATTATTTTATAAAGCAATATATATTTTATTATTTTATTATTTCCATTCTATAAAATGGAAATAATAAAATAATAAAAATAACCCATTATTCAATAAATATTTGATCGTGGTTTATTATTTATTATTTATAAAAAATTACAAATAATAATTTATTTATTTTATTCAGTTTTCTTTCCATTACTTTATTATTTACATTCTACGTGACTTTAACGAAAGAACCAAAAAGATGTTTTCCTGTTCATGTTTTATTTTTTATTTATTGCGCTTGCACCCGATTCAAGAGCCGACCGGCTCACAGGGCTCTCCACCTAACACACGAACTTGACCTTGAACCAGGCGAGGCCACAGTGGAGAGTTTCGACGTCCGACGCGGCCGCTGGGCGACCGTTGGCACGATGAGCGACCGCCGCCTGCAGTTTGGCGTGGCGCTGGTGGAGGGGGCCTTGCTGGTGGTGGTGGGGGCCGTAATGGCCTCAAGACCCTCAACTCGGCCCAGGGGCTCTGCCTACGCACGGGGCCTGGACTGAGCTGCCGCACATGGCCACGCACAGGCACGGACTCGTAAGGCGCCAACTCCATCGCACGTCCGTTTGATTCGTTTTGTACGCTTGACTTTTTTTATAAACATTTGATTCTTTTGTATAATATATTTTTTATAATATTTTTTAATAATATATTTTGAATAATATATTTTTTATAATATTTTTTTAAATACATTTTTTATTATATTTTTTTNCTAATATTTTTTTTTACTAACTCACACACACACATAGGCTACGAACCCATAAACCTGGCTCAGGACCCACAAACCTGGCTTATCAGTGGGACAATCTTACTATAAATTTTATTTGATTCTTCTTTTTTTGCACTTTTTTACAGGCTAACCCTAACCCCTGCCTCCCTGCCTCCCCTGACCTCACGTCCCTGGTGTCGCAGGGGTGGCGGTTCTGGGGGGCCCTCTGTACGCGGTGGGGGGCCACGACGGCTGGAGCTACCTGAGCTCGGTGGAGCGCTGGGACCCCAGACGGGGAGATGGAGCTTCGTGGCTCCCTGGGGAGCGCACGCAGCACCGCGGGGGTCGCCGTGCTGCAGGGGAAGTGAGCGGGTAGTGACCAACACCACCACAACCACAACAACAACCCGTCCACTCATCCAGCCACTCACCCACTCATTCACTCATCCACCCACTCACCCACTCACCCACCCAACCAACCCCTCACTCACTCATCTACCCACTTACCCACCCACCCACTCATTCACTCATCCACCCACCCACTCATTCACTCATCCACCCACTCACCCACCTAACCAACCACTCACCCACCCACTCATTCATCCACCCACCCACTCACTCACCTACCCACCCACTCACTCACTCACTCACCCACCCACCCACTCACCACCCACTCACCCACCCACCCACTCACTCACNCACCCACTCACCTACCCACCCACTCAATCACTCATCCACCCACTCACTCACTCATCCACCCACTCATTTACTCATCCACACACTCACCCACTCACCCACCCAACCAACCACTTACTCATCCACCCACCCACTCACTTACCCACCTACCCACTCACCCACCCACTCACTCAATCATCCACCCACTCACTCCACCTACCCACTCACCCACTCACTCACCTACCCACCCACTCAATCACTCATCCACCCACCTACTCACCTCATCCACCTACCCACTCACCCCCTTACCCACCCACTCACCCACTCACCCACCCACTCACCCACTCACCCACTCACCGACCCAACCACCCACCCACTCACTCACCCACCCACCCACCCACTCACCCACCACCCACCCACTCACCCCCCACCACTCACCCAACCACACCCACTCACCCACTCACCCACCCACTCACCCACTCACTTACCCACCCACCCACTCACCCACCCACCCACCCCCTCACTCACTCACCCACCCACCCACCCACCACCCACCCATGCACGCGCAGGCTGTTCACGGTGGNCGGGCGAGACGGGGCCTCGTGCCTGCGTTCCGTCGAGAGCTACGACCCCCACGCCGACCGCTGGCGGCCGCGAGCCCCGCTGTGCGTGGACCGTGGCGGGCCCGGGGTGGCCGCCTGCCACGGCCGCCTCTACGCAGTCGGGGGACACAGCAGCCCCACGGCCAGCCACGGGGCACGCATCCTCGACTGCGTGGAGAGGTGTGGGTGGGTGGGGTGGAGGGGGGTGGGGGGGGATGGAGACATGGGGGAAGGAAGGGGGAGATGGGGGAAGTGGGGAGGGAGAGAGACGCGGCGGGGGAGAATTGGGGGAGGTGGGGGGNAGTTGGGAGGGGGAGGCAGGGGGGAGAGATGGGAGGGGGGGGGAGATGGGGAGAGATGGGGGAGATGGGGGGGGGAGACGGGGGGAGAGATGGGGAGGTGGGGGAGAGATGGGAGGGAGGTGGGGGAGGTGGGGAAGTGGGGGGGGAGATGGGGAGGTGGGGGGAGATGAGGGAGGTGGGGGCGGAGATGGAGATGGGGAGGTGGGGGGAGATGGGGGAGGTGGGGGGAGGAGATGGGGGAGGTGGGAGAGAGGGAGAGGGGGAGATGGGGGAGGTGGGGGGGGTGAGGTTGGCTACGTACGGTGGGAAAGAAGGTCAACATACACACCCCTCCCCCCCCCGTGTCGCTCGCTGCCCACTCCCCTGCCCCCATGTTCACCCCCCCCCCCGTGCTCCCCCACGCTCCCACGTGCCCCTGCCCCATCCCCCCTCCCCTCCCTCCCCCTTCCCTCGTGGCTCCTCCCCCGTGCCCCTCCCCTCCCCCCCTCCCCCCGTCCCCCCTCCCCTCCCCCGTGCCCCTCCCCGTGCCCCCTCCCTCCTCCCCCCGCATCCCTCCCCCCCTCCCCCCCTCCCCCCTCCCCCCTCCCTCCCTCCTCCCCTCCCCCCTCCTTCCTCCCCCCCTCCTCCCCCCCTCCTCCCCCCTCCCCCCTCTCCCCCTCCCCCTCCCTCCCTCCTCCCCCCCTCCTTCCTCCCCCTCCCCCTCCCCTCCCCCCTCCCCCCCTCCCCCTCCCCCCTCCCCCCAGGTACGACCCCCAGACGGAGTCGTGGAGCCGGGTGTCTCCGCTGGGCGTGCCACGCGACGCGGTGGGGGTCTGCGTGCTGGGCACCGCCTCTACGCCGTGGGGGGCCACGACGGGGCCTCGGCCGTGCGCCGCGTGCAGGCCTACGAGGCCCTGGCGGACACCTGGGTCGAGGTGTGTGTGTGTGTGGGTGTGTGTGTGTGGGTGTGTTAGTGTGTCTGTGTGTTTGTGTGTGTGGGTGTGTGTCTGTGTGTTTGTGTGTGTGGGTGTGTGTCTGTCTGTGTGTGTGTGTTGTGTGTGTGTCTGTCTGTGTGTGTGTGTGTCTGTGTGGGTGTGTGTGTTGTGTGTGTGTCTGTGTGTGTGTTGTGTGTGTGTCTGTGTGTGTGTCTGTGTGTGTGTCCGTCTGTGTGTCTGTCTGTGTGTTTGTCTGTGTGTCTGTGTGAGTGTGTGTGTGTACCGTTCCGGCCTTTATAGGTGCTCGCTAACAGCACTTGCCCCTAAAGTCTGTTAAGGCTATACGGGGATCTTTGTGTGTGTGAGTGCCGTCCGGCAAAACAACCCCTACCTCCTTGTGGTGCCGGACGGGCAATGCTCATGGCATTTGTAACCACCACAGTGGCTAAATGGGGCTCTGGACGGGTGCGAGGGGCTGGTAACCCCTCCACCTTCAATTAATTACCACTAAACACGTCTAAGATATCTAATTAGCTTGTGCCGGAGGCCCCGGGGGACAGGCGTCTACGACGTCTCCTGGCCAAACCCCATTTGGCGGAGCCAGGAGACTGAATCCTGACCCTCGGGGCTCCTCCAGAAACAACGTGTGGCCACGTGGAATGTTCGAACACTCACTGCGGAGGAGAGGCTGCCACTCCTCTGTGGGAGCTGAACCAGTACCGCCTGGATCTCTGTGGCATTCAGGAAGTCCGGTGGACCGGCTCTGGCTCCTGCCACCATGAGGGTGGACAGTCCTCTACTTGGGGCAGGAGACTACCAAACAACAGGGAGTGACTCTTCTTCTGAACAAATAATGAAGGGGGCGTGGGAGCGTGGCGGTGAGGTGTGGGAAGCTGTAAGCCCTAGTCTACTTTGGCTCGCCTTCCCATCAACCAGAGGCGAGGAGTGGTGGTCGTGGTTACTTATGTCCCCACTGAAGACGAACATCCGTGGAGGGATGCAGGCAAGGCTTATGAGTCAGATGCCTTCTATGACCTCCTGTCACAGGTGCTGGCTAAAGTGGCCCCTCGGGATAAAGTCATCCTCTTGGGTGAGAGCCGTGAGGGCTGCAAGGATGGGTGGTGGCTGTGGGTTGCTGAAGAGATGGAATCTGCCTCAGTGGCCCGCAATCACAAATCGCTCTTTAATTCCATAAAAAAGTAACCTGCAGCGCCACACCTATTACCATAATTAGGGGAAAGAACGGTGATCCAATCTCCGACCCTCAGGAACAGGTTTGCAGATTTGCTGAGCTTTTCTATGAGGTCCTGGAGGAGGGGAAATCCCTAAGCCTGGAAAATATCATGGGACAATGTGGGGATGACCCTGCAGAGGCTGCCGTGCCTCAGATATTGGAAGAAGTCACCCACTGTGAGTGGCTGGCTAAGGTGCCATCTCAGACCAAGAAAGGCACCGGGCAGAGATGATCTTCCAAGCGAAATGCTGAGGGAGGGTGGCGTTTGTGCACAGACTGCCCTATATGACATCATCACAACGGTCTGGACCACTGGACAGGTTCCACAGGATTGGAAGGATGCTCTGGTGGTCCACCTCTTTAAGAAGGGAGACCGCACAGACTGTAACAACTACAGGGGCGTCTCACTCCTCAGTGTGCCGGGAAAGGTCCTGACAAAGATTATTCAACATCGCCTTGCTAGGCACGCTGAGGAGAAGCTTGCGGAGCCCCAATGCGGTTTCAGGAAAGGGCAGTCCTGCATAGATGCCATATTTTCTGTCCGTCTGCTACAGTAGAGGTGTAGGGAATTCCTACAAGACCTACATCTCTGCTTTATTGACCTGGTCAAGGCCAATTATACCATCAGTAGGCCTGGGCTCTGGGTTATTCTTCGTGCTTTCGGAGTCCCTGACTCTCTGCTCATGATCATTAAGGACCTTCATGATGGTGAGCAGGCCTGGGTAAAACTACGTGGCCAGGAGTCGGAGCCATTCCCTGTTCACCTTCGGTGTGACAGAAATGTCCTCTGGCTCCCACATTATTTAACATCTATTTCGACCGCGTAGTTCGTGAAGCCTTCAGTAGCTGTACCGGAGGAATTTCCATCTGGTACAGATACAATGGGAGGCTTATCGATGCCCGGGTGCAGTCAAGGGATGGCTCCCTATTAGTCAACCACGTAATATATGCTGATGATCTGGTGATTGCTGCTCACTCAGAGGAGGAGTTGGAGGCGCTGCTGTTGTACCTGGAGCTTGCCACTAGGAGGTGGGGCCTTACCATCAGCCCCACCAAAACCAAGCACCTGCCTGGGTATTTTGTAACATCAAACACTCCACCCCTACAACTCCTCATTGGTGATGGGGCAGTTGTGGAGAGAGTTTTCCCATACCTGGGCAGTGTGTGCATGACCGGCTCCGGTTTGATAGCAGAGGTCTCACTCCAAATCAGTCGAGCGGCAATATCTTTTCATCGGTTGCGTAACGCTGTGTGGAAGCTGCCTGGTCTGTCGCTCTGCACGAAGCTTCAGGTCTTCTTGGCCACGGTCATTCCCTGCCTTCTCTACGCTTGCGAAACGTGGACCGCCCTAATGGAACAACTTCGCCAAACATTTAGGCTGGCCTGCTTACGATCCATCCTGGGTTTAACCAGGCTCGATTGTGTGAGGAGCTCACAAATCCTTGAAAGATCTGGACAAACTCCCATCGGTGAGCTCCTCCGGCAGGCAAGGCTGCGTTGGCTGGGTCATGTAGTCCGCATTCCCAGCCACCGCATGCCGAAACAGCTTTTGTTCGGCCGAATAAAGGGGACTAAACGGATGCGGCACGGGCTGGAGAAGAGATGGAGTGATGTGGTACAGGAGGACGTGGAGTTGAGTGGACTTGCCAATGACTGATACCAGCGGTGTCAAGATCGGCCTCTGTGGAGGAGGCTCGTGAAGGACGCTACTGGGCAGTTGGAGGCAGTCGCCCTCCAACAACAACGGAGGGCGGAGGTGCGACGCTGACAACAACGAGCGGTGCGCCGGGTGGCTAAAGTACAGCAAGTTGGCACAGTAGGGGGCACAGGTGGTGCATCAGCCAGTCATCTCAGTCTGCCCCGAGACTGCCAACGGGTGTTCGACACTTCACGTGACCTCAACGTGCACCTAGCCTGGCACAAGCGCCGTGGTGATGTCACGCCACTTAGTCGCGAATGGCGCGTTGTTGTTGTACCAGGTCGTGTGGTGTCTGGGGAGCAAAGGCGGCCCTGGACGTGGTGCTGCACCCACCCCTCGTGTGCCGTGCCGGCCTTATAGGTGCTGCNCTAAAGCACTTGCNCCGACAGTCTGTAAGGCTACAGGGGGATCTTTGTCCTTGTCTTTGTTGCCAGGTGTCTTCTCTGTGCTCGCCGCGAGCCGGGGCCTGTGTGGTCGTAGTGAAGTCCACGTGAAGAGCAGACCAACTCACCACCCCTCACCACCNCCTACCCCAACTCACCACCACTCACCACCCTCCTCACCCTCACCACCATACACCCCTCACCACCCTCCCCACCCTCACCACTCCTCACCACCTCCTCACCACNCTCACCACCCCTCACCACCTCACCACCACCTCACCACCCCTCACCACCAACTCACCACCTCNTCACCACCTCCTCACCCTCACCACCACTCACCACCCCTCACCACCTCCTCACCACCTCCTCACCTCACCACCACCACCTCCTCACCTCACCACCAACTCACCACCCTCACCACCACCCCCTCACCACCCCCCCNTCACCACCCCACCACCTCACCACCCCCTCCTCACCACCCTCTCACCACCTCCTCACCTCACCACCAACTCATCCTCACCACCTCCTCACCACCTCCTCACCACCAAGCTCACCACCTACCTCACCACCGCTCCTCACCACCTCTCACCACNCTCACCTCTCACCACGCCCTCACCACCCCTCACCACGCTCNTCACCACCCTCACCACCNCTCACCACCACCCTCACCTNCCTCACCACGTCACCACCTTCNTCACCACCTCCTCACCACCNCTCACTCACCACCNTCCTCACCTCACCACCAACTCACCACTCACCACCCCTCACCACCCCTCACCACTCCTCACACCNCTCACCACCTACTCACCACCAGCTCACCCTCCTCACCACTCACCACCCTCCTCACCCTCACCTCATCACCTCTCACCACCCCCTCACCACCCTNCTCACCACCCTCCTCACCCTCACCTCCTCACCACCTCCTCACCTCCTCACCTCCTCACCCTCACCACCCTCTCACCACCCTCCTCACCNTCACCACTCTCACCACCTCCTCACCACCCTCACCACCTCCTCACCACCCCCTCACCACCCCTCACCACCTCCTCACCCCCCTCACCTCCTCACCACCCTCACCACCCCTCACCACCTCACTCACCACCCCTCACCACCCCTCACCACCCTCACCACCTCACCACCTCCTCACCACCTCCTCACCACCCCCTCACCCACCTCCTCACCACCCCCTCACCACCCCCTCACCACCTNCTCACCACCTCCTCACCACCCCTCACCACCCTCCTCACCGGACCTCCTCACCACCCCCTCACCACCTCCTCCTCACCACCCTCCTCACCACCACTCCTCACCACCNTCCTCACCACCTCCTCACCACCCACTCACTCCTCACCACCCTCCTCACCACCTCCTCACCTACTCCTCACCACCCTCCTCACCACCCTCCTCACCACTCACCTCCTCACCTCCTCCTCACCACCCTCCTCACCACCTCCTCACCACCTCCTCACCACCTCCTCACCACCTACTCAACACCTCCTCACCACCCTCCTCACCATCTCCTCACCACTCCTCACCAGCGCTCCCGCTCACGGACACCCGACACCAATCGCGATTTTCTGAACCGTTCCTGGGCCTCCCCTAGGTCGACTCAACCACAAACGAGTACCTCGTGTGATGTCGCCACTGGGAGACAAAGGCGGCCGGGCGTGGTGCTGGCCACCCACCCACTGGCCTTCATAGGTGCTACTGCTCGCTAACAACACTTGCCCCAACAGTATGTTGAAGGCTACACGGGGGTTCTTTGTCTCTGTGTGCGAGGAGCGGTGGTGCAGTAGTTTGCACACTGCGCTCCGACCTCGGTGACCCGAGTTTGATTCCCGCTGTATGGGTCTCGATCTGGGTCTATGGGTCTCTATGTGAGTCTACGGGTCTCTATCTGGGTCAACGGGTCTATATGCTGGTCTGTGGGTCTCGATGTGAGTCCACGGGTCTCTATGTGAGTCTATGGGTCTCTATGTGAGTCTATGGGTCTATATGCAGGTCTATGAGTCTCTGTGTGAGTCTATGGGTCTCTGTGTGAGTCTATGGGTTTCTGTGTGAGTCTATGGGTCTCTGTGTGAGTCTATGGGTCTCTGTGTGAGTCTATGAGTCTCTGTGTGAGTCTACGGGTCTCTATGTGAGTCTATGGGTCTCTATTGTGAGTCTACGGATCTCTGTGTGAGTCTACGGGTCTCTATGGGGGTCTGCAGGTCTCTATGTGAGTCGACGGGTCTCTATGTGTGTCTATGAGTCTCTGTGTGAGTTTATGGGTCACTGTGTGCGTCTATGGGTCTCTCGTGTTATTCTGTTGGAAGCCATTTTGTTTGTTGACCACCATCTTGGAAAATGAACGCTTAGCATTAGGATGGTTTTAGTGCATTTCGCATGGACGCCATGGTTCTTATATTCCAGTAGTTTCCCTCGCAATCAACCAGGTGGTCTATGGTCCTCTGTGTGCGTCAATGCGAAGGTCGGATGAGACACTTGAGCGCTGGACAACTGCGTGGAACTTCTGCTCATTCAAATTGCCTCCTGGCATGTGGCGTGAACCATCGGGCAACTTTGCTTCCTCCAAACCATCGAGAGGGCTTAGAGAGCAAGAGAGAGAGAAGCTAGCAAGATTATTCGTGTAGGCCGGTGATCACTGAGTTCTTGCTGTGTGCGTGCGTGTGAACGATTCCCAGTTGGGTTGTCGGCATTGTAAAGGCTTCGGCACTGGGACATGTTAACCGATACCAACAGCAATGTGTGTGTTGTCACTTTACTTATTTATTCTACCGACTGATCGATTAACCGGAGCGTTGTGTCAGCGGTGTGCTACGGCGGGTCCTCGTTTGAACGCGCGGGGGCGGCGCGTTGAACGGCGAAAACGATTCCCCCCCCCCCNATCAAAAATGTAGCCACGGTGAAGATTGGCGAGATACGAAGTCACTGCCGCCACTGCCTGCGCACACCGCGCAGTGAGACCACAAAGAGACAAATAACGGGGGGTTTCGCTGCCGCGGTTTTGGCGTATCAATCCTCGTTACCGTATCCCACGTACCGAGGCTCGTGAAAGTAGTTCCTCGCCGACCGCTCAGGAACCGCATTATAACGGTGTGTGTGTTATAACGGGGCACGCATTATAATGACGCGAGCTCAGCGGTATGACGGTTGCGCGTTCTGCGCTATAACGAACACCTTCCATATTACAACGGTGCCCGTTCGCCGTTATAACAGTTCCGCGTTTTAATGGCGCGCGTTATAACAGGCGTGTTCCACGTTATAGCGGTTACCGCATTCCTCGTTATACGACACACGTACCACGTTATAACGGTGAGCGCGTGCTTCGCGTTATAACGGTGGGCGGTCCACAAAAAGTGTTCCCGAATGGAACAACCGCATTGTATGACAATTGGTTTTCTACCCTTCTATCTGGCATCAAAACTGACACCTTTTTTACAAGGAGTCATGTTTACATAGAACACAATACCTGCAGTCGTAACGCAAACAAAAAACATAACTCTGATAATGTATGCACTGTCCTTGAAGTTGATTGAACAGTGCACATTATCAGAGTTATGTTGTTTGTTTGCATTATGACTGCAGGTATTGTGGTCAATGTAAACATGACTCCTTGTAAAAAAGGTGTCAGTTTTGTGCCAGATAGAAGGGTAAAAACCAATTATCATATTTTTACTGGCAAATGAGGTTCCAATGGTGTAAACCGCATTGTAGCGAATACTCGTTGTAGTGTGAACGGCACGCGCGCTAAGCGAGGACTGCCCGTAAGTATGTACGTATGTATATCTGCACTTTAATTGAACAAAGATTTATTGCAATAAATGATCTAAGTCAAATGCTACACAAGTACCTGTGTTTCTCTCTGCCTTGCGTGTGTGCGAGCCGAGTTCGATACCCGCTCACGGCCACCACCAACGCCGAACCGGTCCTGGGCCTCCCCTAAGTTGACTCGGCCTCGAATGAGTACCTGGTGTAGCGGTGTGTACAAACATCGCCACTGGGGAGACAAAGGCGTCCGGGCGTGATGATGTGGCCACCCACCCCTGTGCGCCGTGCCGGCCTTCATAGGTGCTGCTACTCGCTAATAGCACTTGACCCAACAGTTTGTTGAAGACTATACGGGGGATCTTTGTCTTTGTTTGATTCCGCTTTTTTTTCACCCAGCACAGCCTCACTGAGCTCAAGACGCTTTTTCAGGGTATCCTGCCAGCCACCATTCACTCACCTACCCACCCATTCACTCACTCACCTACCTACGCACCCATTCACTCACCTACCTACCCACCCATTCACTCACCTACCCAGCCACTCATTCACTCACCTACCTACCCACCCATTCACTCACCTACCAGCCACTCATTCACTCACCTACCTACCCACCCATTCACTCACCTACCCAGCCACCATTCACTCACCTACCTACCCAGCCACTCACTCACCTACCTACCCAGCCACCATTCACTCACCTACCTACCAGCCATTCACTCACCTACCTACCAGCCACCCATTCACTCACCTACCCAACCATATACTCACCTACCTACACAGCCACCCATTCACTCACTTACCTACCCAGCCATTCACTCACCTACCTACCNAGCCACCATTCACTCACCTACCCAACCATTCACTCACCTACCTACCCAGCCACCCATTCACTCACCTACCTACCCAGCCATTAACTCACCTACCCAGCCACCACTCACCTACCCAGCCACCACTCACCTACCCAGCCACCCACTCACCTACCCAGCCACCCATTCACTCACCTACCCAGCCACCCATTCACTCACCTACCCAGCCACCCATTCACTCACCTACCCAGCCACCATTCACTCACCTACCCAGCCACCATTCACTCACCTACCCAGCCACACATTCACTCACCTACCCAGCCACCCATTCACCCTCCAACCCACTCAGGCNACCCACACACGCAGCCAGCTACACACTNCGGTCACATAAATCCAAATGCAATTACAGCCCCAGTCACACCCTNTTCCTCACCCTCCCCCCTCCTCCTCACCCTCCCCCCTCTTCCTCACCCCNCCCCCCTCNTCCTCACCCTCCCCCTTCCCTCCTCACCCCCCCCCNTCCTCCTCCTCACCCTCCCCCCTCCTCCTCACCCTCCCCCCTCCCTCCTCACCCCTCCCTCCCACCCNTCATCCAACCCCCTCCCNTACCTGCACGTGCAAACAATGGGGGCTGGGTGGTGGGGGGCTGGGTGGTGTGGTGGTGGTGGGGGCTGGGTGGTGGTGGTGGGGGCTGGGTGGTGGTGGTGGGGGNCTGGGTGGTGGTGGTGGTGGTGGTGGTGAGGCTGGGTGGTGGTGGTGGTGGGGGTGGNTGGTGGTGGTGGGTGGTGGTGGTGGTGGTGGTGGGGGGCTGGGTGGTGGTGGTGGTGGTGGTGGGGGGCTGGGTGATGGTGGGGGCTGGGTGGTGGTGGTGGTGGGGGGCTGGTGGTGGTGGTGGTGGTGGGGGTGGTGGTGGGGGGCTGGATGGTGGTGGTGGTGGTGGTGGTGGTGGTGGGGGCTGGGTGGTGGTGGTGGTGGGGGGCTGGGTGGTGGTGGTGGTGGTGGGGGCTGGGTGGTGGTGGTGGTGGTAGGGGGCTGGTGGTGGTGAGGGGGGCTGGGTGGTGATGGTGGTGGTGGGTGGTGGTGGTGGTTGGGGGCTGGGTGGTGGTGGTGATGGTCGTGGTGGTGGTGGTGGGTGGTGGTGGTGGGGGGCTGGGTGGTGATAGTGGTGGTGGGGGGCTGGGTGGTGGTGGTGGTGGTAGGGGGCTGGTGGTGGTGAGGGGGTGGGTGGTGATGGTGGTGGTGGNTGGTGGTGGTGGTTGGGGCTGGGTGGTGGTGGTGATGGTCGTGGTGGTGGTGGTGGGTAGTGGGTGGTGGTGGGGCTGGGTGGTGATAGTGGTGGTGGGGGGCTGGGTGTTGGTGGTGGTGGTGGGTGGTGGTGGTGGGTGGTGGTGGTGGTGGGCTGGTGGTGGGGGTGGTGGTGGTGGTGGTGGTGGTGGTGGTGGTGAGGGGCTGGGTGGTGGTGGGGGGGCGGCTGGGTGGTGGTGGTTGTGGGGGGCCGGGTGGTGGTGAGGGGGGTCTGGGTGGTGGTGGTGGTGGTTGGGGGACTAGATGGTGGTGGTGGTGGTGGGTGGTTGTGGTGGTGGTGGTGGTGGTGGTGATAGTGGTGGTGGGGGCTGGGTGGTGGTGGTGGTGGGGGGTGGTGGTGGGGGGCTGGTGGTGGGGGGTTGGGTGATGGTGGTGGGTGGTGGTGGTGGTGGGGGGCTGGGTGGTGGTGGTGGGGGCTGGGTGGTGNTAGTAGTGGTTGGTGGTGCGTGGTGGGTGGTGGGGGTGGTGGTGGTGGTGGGGGGTGGGTGGTGGTGGTGGGTGGTGGGGTGGTGGGGGNTGGTGGTGGGGGGTGGTGGTGGGGGTGGTGGGTGGGGTGGGTGGTGGTGGTGGGNTGGTGGGGGGTGGGTGGTGGTGGTGGGGGGGGTGGTGGTGGTGGTGGGTGGTGGTGGGTGGTGGTGGTGGGTGGTGGTGGTGGTGGTGGGTGGTGGTGGGGGCTGGGTGGTGGTGGGGGGGGTTGAATTTACACCCACGGCTCCTACCTGTAAATTAGCTACCACGCACACAAAGACAAAGACCACCCGTGTAGCCTTGCACGTGACTCTGGCGGGAGGCGGGGGCAAGTGCTGTTGGCAGCGACCTATGAAGGCCGTCACTGCGGCACACGAGGGGGTGGGTTTGTCTGTGTGTGTGTCTGTCTGTGTGTCTCTCTGTGTGTGTCTGTGTGTCTGTGTGTGTGTGTCTGTGTGTGTGTCTGTCTGTGTCTGTGTGTGTGTGTCTGTGTGTGTGTCTGCGTGTCTGTGTGTCTGTGTGTCTCTGTGTGTGTCTTTGTGTGTGTGTCTGTGTGTCTCTGTGTGTGTCTTTGTGTGTGTGTCTGTGTACGTCTGAGTGTGTCTGTGTGTGTGTTGTGTGTGTGTGTCTGTGTGTGTGTGGCCTCAAGGTGCACTTGGCCTGGCACAAGCATCGTGGTGACGTCACCGCCACTTAGTGGCGAATGGCGGTTGTTGTTGTTGTGTGTGTGTCTGTGTGTGTGTCTGTGTGTTACGAACCCATAGGTGCTACTCGCTAACAGCACTTGCCCCAACAATCTGTCAAGGCTATACGGGGGGGGTGTGTGAGCTTTGTCTTTAGCTTTGGCTCAGCGTCTTGAGAATTTTTACTTGTTAATATTTCGCTCCTCCCTCTCGCTCGCTCGTAAACCAATCACAGCAGCCCGTTAATTGCCGCCTTCGTGTTAATTATTCATCCGGCGAAGTTTACGGCTCAGGACGCGTTCAATCGAACGCCGAGACTCAGAACAACAATGAGAGGGGGGNAGGGGCGGAGGGGGAGGGTGGAGGGGGGAGGAGGGGGTCGAGAGGGAGGGGGGCAGGAGGGGGGCAGGAGGGGTCGTAAATTGGAGTCACGCGGCTTCATTACAGAGGTGAGCCGCATTGAGGCGGGTGCCCGTGGCTGTGGGTGGATGGGTGAGTGGTGGGTGGGTGAGTGAGTGAGTGGGTGGGTGAGTGGGTGGGTGGGTGGGTGAGGGGTGGGTGAGTGGGTGGGTGAGTGGGTGGGTGAGTGAGTGGGTGAGTGGGTGGGTGAGTGGTGGTGGGTGGGTGAGTGGGTGAGTGGGTGGGTGAGTGGGTGGGTGGGTGAGTGAGTGGGTGAGTGGGTGGGTGAGTGAGTGAATGGTGAGTGGGTGGTTGAAGTGGGTGAGTGGTGGGTGAGTGAGTGGGTGGGTGAGTGGTGGGTGGGTGAGTGAGTGAATTAGTGGGTGGTGGGTGGTGAGTGAGTGGTGGTGGTGAGTGAGTGGGTGAGTGAGTGGGTGAGTGGCTGGGTGAGTTGGGGGGGTGGTGAGTGAGTTGGTGAGTGGGTGGGTGGGTGAGTTGGTGGGTGGGTGAGTGAGTGGGTGGGTGGGTGAGTGGGTGTGTGGGTGAGTGAGTGGGTGAGTGAGTGGGTGGGTGAGTGAGTGGGTGAGTGGGTGGGTGAGTGAGTGGGTGAGTGGGTGGGTGAGTGGGTGAGTGGGTGGTGAGTGAGTGGTGGGTGAGTGAGTGGGAGAGTGGTGAGTGAGTGAGTGGGTGAGTGGGGGGTGGGTGAGTGGGTGAGTGAGTGGGTGAGTGGGTGAGTGGGTGGGTGGGTGAGGNTGAGTGAGTGAGTGGTGAGTGGGTGGGTGGGTGAGTGAGTGAGTGAGTANGGGTGGGTGAGTGGGTGAGTGAGTGGGTGGGTGAGTGAGTGAGTGGGTGGGTGAGTGGGTGGGTGGGTGGGTGAGTGAGTGAGTGGGTGGGTGAGTGAGTGAGTGGTGGGGGGTGAGTGGGTGGGTGAGTGAGTGGGTGAATGGGTGGGTGGGTGAGTGGGTGGGTAGGTGCGTGGTGGGTGAGTGAGTGAGTGAGTGGGTGAGTGAGTGAGTGGGTAGGAGGGTGGTGAGTGGGGGGTAGGTGGGTGGGTGGTGGGTGAGTGGGTGGGTAGGGTGGGTGGGTGAGTGGGTGAGTGGGTGGGTGGGTGGGTGAGTGAGTGAGNGGTGGGTGGGTGGGTGGGTGAGTGAGTGGGTGGTGAGTGGGTGGGTGGGTGAGTGGTGGGTGGGTGGGTGGGTGGGTGAGTGAGGGGGTGAGTGAGTGGGTGAGTGGGTGGGTGAGTGGGTGAGTGGTGGTGGGTGAGTGAGTGGGTGGGTGGGTGGGTGAGTGGTGAGTGGTGNGTGGTGGGTGGGTGGTGGGTGAGTGGGTGGGTGAGTGAATGAGTGGGTGGGTGGTGGGTGGGTGGGTGAGTGGGTAGTGAGTGGGTGGTGAGTGGGTGGGTGGTGAGTGGGTGTGTGGTGAGTTAGTGAGTGGTGGGTGGTGGGTGAGTTGGTGGGTGGGTGGGTGGNTGGGTGAGTGGGTGGGTGGGTGAGTGGGTGGGTGAGTGGGTGGATGAGTGGGTGAGTGGGTGGGTGAGTGAGTGGGTGGTGGGTGGGTGGGTGAGTGGGTGGGTGATGAGTGGGTGAGTGGTGGGTGAGTGGGTGAGTGGGTAGTGAGTGGGTGGGTGAGTGAGTGAGTGGTGGGTGAGTGGGTGAGTGGGTGAGTGAGTGAGTGAGTGGGTGAGTGGGTGGGTGGTGGGTGAGTGGTGAGTGGGTGGGTGGGTGAGTTGGTGGTGGGTGGGTGGGTGAGTGGTGAGTGAGTGGGTGTGTAGGTGAGTGGGTGGGTGAGTGGGTGGATGAGTGGGTGAGTGGGTGGGTGGGTGAGTGAGGNTGGGTTGGTGGGTGAGTGAGTGGGTGGTGGGTTAGTGGGTGGGTGAGTGGGTGGGTGAGTGAGTGAGTGAGTGGTGGTGAGTGGGTGGGTGGTGGGTGAGTGGTGGGTGGNTGAGTGGGTGAGTGAGTGGTGGGTGAGTGGGTGGTGGGTGGTGNGTGAGTGGGTGGTGAGTGGGTGGTGGGTGAGTGAGTGGGTGAGTGAGTGGGTGAGTGGGGGGGGGTGGTGGNTGGGTNGGTGAGTGGGTGGGTGGGTGAGTGGGTNAGTGAGTGGGTGGGTGAGAGTGAGTGGTGAGTGAGTGAGTGAGTGGGTGGGTGGGTGGGTGGGTGGGGGGTGGGTGAGTGGGTGGGTGAGTGGGTGAGTGGGTGGGTGAGTGAGTGGGTGGGGTGAGTGAGTGGTGGGTGGGTGGGTGGGTGAGTGGGTGAGTGGGTGGGTGGGTGAGTGAGTGGGTGGGTGGGTGAGTCGGTTAGTGAGTGGGTGGATGAGTAGGTGAGTGGGTGGATGAGTGGGTGGGGGTGGATGAGTGGGTGGNTGGGTGGATGAGTGGGTGAGTGGTGGGTGGTGAGTGGGTGAGTGGGTGAGTGGGTGGGTGGGTGGTGAGTGGATGAGTGGGTGAGTGGGTGGATGAGTGGGTGGATGAGTGGGTGGATGAGTAGGTGAGTGGGTGGATGAGTGGGTGGGTGAGTGGATGAGTGGGTGGGTGGGTGGATGAGTGGGTGAGTGGGTGGGTGGGTGAGTGGGTGGGTGNGTGAGTGAGTGGNTGAGTGAGTGGATGAGTGGGTGAGTNGGTGGGTGGGTGAGTGGGTGAGTGGGTGGTGAGTGAGTGGGTGAGTGGGTGGATGAGTGGGTGGATGAGTGGGTGGATGAGTGGGTGAGTGAGTGGGTAGGTGAGTGGGTGCCCGCGGCGCCGTCATCACCCCTCCACTGGAATCAATTTCCCCTGTACTACATTGAGCAGCACTGCCACAGACTCAACGCTACCCATAGACTCAACACTACCATAGACTCAACACTGCACCATAGACTCAACACTACCCATAGACTCAACACTGCCATAGACTCAACACTGCCACCTACAGACTCAACACTACCCATAGACTCAACACTACCATAGACTCAACACTGCCCATAGACTCAACACACCCATAGACTCAACACTGCCCATAGACTCAACACTGCACCATAGACTCAACACTGCCACCTACAGACTCAACACTACACATAGACTCAACACTACCCATAGACTCAACACTGCCCATAGACTCAACACTGCCACCTACAGACTCAACACACCCATAGACTCAACACTGCCCATAGACTCAACACTGCCCATAGACTCAACACTGCCCATAGACTCAACACTACACAGACTCAACACTACCCATAGACTCAACACTACCCATAGACTCAACACTGCACCATAGACTCAACACTGCACAGACTCAACACTACCCATAGACTCAACACTACCCATAGACTCAACACTGCACCATAGACTCAACACTACCCATGAGACTCAACACTGCCCATAGACTCAACACTGCACCATAGACTCAACACTACCCATGAGACTCAACACTGCCCATAGACTCAACACTCCTACAGACTCAACACTACCCATAGACTCAACACTGCCCATAGACTCAACACTGCCCATAGACTCAACACTGCCCATAGATCAACACTGCCCATAGACTCAACACTACCACCTACAGACTCAACACTACCCATAGACTCAACACTACCCATAGACTCAACACTACCCATAGACTCAACACTGCCCATAGACTCAACACTGCACCTACAGACTCAACACTACCATAGACTCAACACTACCCATAGACTCGAACACTGCCATAGACTCAACACTCCCCATAGACTCAACACTGCCCATAGACTCAACACTGCCCATAGACTCAACACTGCCACAGACTCAACACTGCCATAGACTCAACACTGCCCATAGACTCAACACTGCCCATAGACTCAACACTGCCACCTACAGACTCAACACTGCCCATAGACTCAACACTGCCACCTAGACTCAACACTGCCCATAGACTCAACACTGCCCCTACAGACTCAACACTGCCAAAGACTCAACACTGCNACCTACAGACTCAACACTACCCATAGACTCAACGCTACCATAGACTCAACGCTCCCATAGACTCAACGCTACCCATAGACTCAACACTGCCCATAGACTCAACACTGCCCATAGACTCAACACTGCCACCTAGACTCAACACTGCCCAAAGACTCAACACTACCCATAGACTCAACGCTACCCATAGACTCAACGCTACCCATAGACTCAACACTGCCCAAAGACTCAACACTGCCACCTACAGACTCAACACTGCCCATAGACTCAACACTGCCCATAGACTCAACGCTACCCATAGACTCAACGCTACCCATAGACTCAACACTGCCCAAAGACTCAACACTACCTAGACTCAACACTGCCCAAAGACTCAACACTGCCCCTAGACTCAACACTGCCCATAGACTCAACACTGCCCATAGACTCAACACGACCATAGACTCAACACTGCCCATAGACTCAACACTGCCCACAGACTCAACACTGCCCATAGACTCAACACAACCCATAGACTCAACACTACCATAGACTCAACACTGCCTATACACTCAACACTGCCCATACACTCAACACTACCACAGACTCCACACTGCCATAGACTCAACACTGCCCATAGACTCAACACTGCCCATAAACTCATCACTGCCACCTAGACTCAACACTACCCATAGACTCAACACTGCCCATAGACTCAACACTGTCCATAGACTCATCACTGCCACCTAGACTCAACACTGCCAAAGACTCAACACTGCCCATAGACTCAACACTGCCCACAGACTCAACACTGCCCATAGACTCATCACTGCCACCTACAGACTCAACACTGCCCACAGACTCAACACTGCCCATAGACTCATCACTGCCACCTACAGACTCAACACTACCATAGACTCCACACTGCCATAGACTCAACACTACCNACAGACTCCACACTACCCATAGACTCAACACTACCCATAGACTCCACACTGCCCATAGACTCAACACTACCCACAGACTCCACACTACCCATAGACTCAACACTACCCATAGACTCCACACTGCCATAGACTCAACACTACCCATAGACTCAACACTGCCCATAGACTCAACACTGCCACAGACTCAACACTACCCATAGACTCAACACTGCCCACAGACTCAACACTGCCCATAGATTCACACTGCCCATAGACTCAACACTACCCATAGACTCAACACTGCCCATAGACTCAACACTGCCCACAGACTCAACACTACCCATAGACTCAACACTGCCCATAGACTCAACACTGCCCATAGATTCCACACTGCCCATAGACTCAACACTACCCATAGACTCAACACTACCCATAGACTCAACACTACCCATAGACTCAACACTGCCCATAGACTCAACACTGCCCATAGACTCCACACTGCCCATAGACTCAACACTACCCATAGACTCACACTGCCCACAGACTCAACACTACCCATAGACTCAACACTACCCATAGACTCAACACTGCCCATAGACTCAACACTACCCATAGACTCAACACTACCCATAGACTCAACACTGCCCACAGACTCAACACTGCACCTACAGACTCAACACTACCCACAGACTCCACACTGCCCATAGACTCAACACTACCCACAGACTCCACACTGCCCATAGACTCAACACTACCCACAGACTCCACACTGCCCATAGACTCAACACTACCCACAGACTCCACACTGCCCATTGACTCCACACTGCCCATAGACTCAACGTTGGGGGCGATATCAGCCCAACGATCAAATGTTTATTGGGGTATTTCAGTTACATTTTTATTACAACGATGTGTTCTTAGTATCAAGGGGGCAATATTGATTTATAGTTGATATAAATAAATAGAAATATCGAAATGACAAATAATTAATGCTCCCACTTTAAAAAATAACATCTACAACCTGCATAAAATTAAAACGACAAAAATGTATAAACCTTTCTGCTACACACAGGACATGGTGTTTGCGAATTATCATCATCATAATCATCATCATCATAATCATGATCATAATCATAATCATCATCATTATTATCATCAACATCATAATCATGATCATCATCATAATATATCATCATCATACTCATCATAATCATCACCATAATCATCATCATCATAATCATCATCATAATCATCATGATCATCATCATCATAATCATCATAACTATCATAATCATCATCACAATCATCATCATCAATGATATTCATCACAATCAACGTCATAATCATCACGATTCAAAAAATCACAGCCGTGATCGTCACGATCACAATCATTCCGATTATTTACGGTTACGAAGATGACCGTCACCATCACCACGATCGTCACCACCGTGCCAGACTGAGAACCTGACGTCACCACGGCGCTTGTGCCAGGCTAGGTGCACCTTGAGGCCATGTGAAGTGTCGAACGCCCGCTGGCAGGAGGTCACGGGCAGAGAGAGGACGACTCAGAGAGAGAGGATGACTCAGAGAGAGAAGATGACTCGGAGAGAGAGAGAGGCGACTCAGAGAGAGAGAGAGGACGACTGAGAGAGAGGAGACGACTCGAGAGAGGACGACTCAGAGAGAGGACGACTCAGAGAGGAGGACGACTCAGAGAGAGAGGGAGGACGTCAGAGAGAGAGGACGTCAGGAGAGAGGACGATCAGGAGAGATGACACTCTGTAGAGAGAGAGGACGACTCAGAGAGAGAGAGAACGACTCAGAGAGAGAGAGAGAACGACTCGAGAGAGAGAGAGGACGTCAGAAGGGAGGATGACTCAGAGAGAGAGAGAGGACAACTCAGAGAGAGAGGACGACTCAGAGAGAGGACGACTCAGAGAGAGAGGACGACTCAGAGAGAGAGAACGACTCAGAGAGGACGACTCAGAGAGAGAGAGAGCGACTCAGAGAGAGAGAGAGGACGACTCAGAGAGAGAAGAGGACGACTCAGAGAGAGAGGACGACTCAGAGAGAGAGAGGACGACTCAGAGAGAGGACGACTCAGAGAGAGAGGACGACTCAGAGAGAGAGGACGACTTAGAGAGAGAGGACGACTCAGAGAGAGAGAGGACGACTCAGAGAAAGAGGACGACTCAGCGCAGAGAGCACGACTCAGAGAGAGAGAGGGCGACTCAGAGAGAGAGAGAGAGGACGACTCAGAGAGAGAGAGGACGACTCAGAGAGAGAAAGGACGACTCAGCGCAGAGGACGACTCAGAGAGAGAAAGGACGACTCAGCGCAGAGAGGACGACTCAGCGCAAAGAGGACGACTTGGAGCCAGGGGTACGGCTCCACCCACGGGTAGAAGGGAGTTCCACTGCCCGTCTGTGTGTGACCCACCAATCCTCGACGTTGCGCTGAGTCGTACAGAACACGTGCAGTGGTGGAGCTACCACCACCACAACCACAACCATCACAACCAGCACCACCACCACAACCACCACCATCACAACCACCACTACCACCACCACCATCACCAACCACGACCACCACCAGCACCACCACCACAACCACCACAACACCACCACCACCACCACCACCGCCACCACCGCCACCACCACCACCACCACCGCCACAACCACCACCAACCACCACCGCTACAACCACCGCCACCACCACCACCACAACCACCGCAAAGAAATACATCTTTCTTTTGAAGAGACAAACAACGTACGCTCAATGTAACATCGCTCGCAACGGACACTCACATAACGAAGCGGGATGTATTCTCGCCATCACCCCCCCTGACCCCACTCAAGATGCAGGTAACCTCACAGCGTCAAGCTTACATATTAGACGTTTCAACAGACGCGTTTGCAAAGGTGCTTGTGCGTGCGCGCGCGTGTGTGTGTGCGCTCGCTAACAGCACTGCCCCTACAGCCTGTTAAGGCTATATGGGGATCTTATCTGTGTATTTGTGTGCGTGCTCCTCCGGCAGGCAAGGCTGCGTTGGCTGGGTCATGTAGCCGCATGCCCAGCCACCGCATGCCTAAACAGCTTTTGTTCGGCCGGATCGAGGGGCTAAACGGGCGCGGCACGGACTAGAGAAGAGATGGAGCGATGTGGTCAGGAGGACGTGGAGCTGAGTGGACTTGCCGATGACTGGTACCAGCGGTGTCAAGATCGGCCTCAGTGGAGGAGGCTCGTGAAGGACGCTACTGGACAGTTGGAGGCAGTCGCCCTCCAACAACAACGGAGGGCGGAGGTGCGACGCACACAACAACGAGCGGAGCGCCGGGTGGCTAAAGCACAGCAAGTTGGCACAGTAGGGGGCACAGGTGGTGCATCAGCCAGTAGTCATCTCAGTCAGTCGACCCGTGGCACCTGCTGGGTGTGCCCCGTGACCCCTGCACCTAGCCTGGCACAGTAGGGGCACAGGTGGTGCATCTGCCAGTAGCCATCTCAGTCAGTCGACCCGTGGCACCTGCTGGCTCTGTCCCGTGACCTCCTGCACCTAGCCTGGCACAGTAGGGGGCACGGGTGGTGCATCTGCCAGTAGCCATCTCAGTCAGTCGACCCACAGACCCCTCACCACCCCACCCACCCGCTCGCCCACCACCACCTCCACCATCTTCGCCGCAGAACCTCCGATGGCCGCCGACATGGCAGACATCGTTGCCGTTGATGACGACGACGACCTCATGGACGATGTCGCTGCGAGCGACGCTGACGATGACGTCACAACGGCGTTGAGACGTCAGCTGATGACGCGGCAGGGGCTGCAGCGGTTGGTGGCAACAGGGGATGACCACCACCACCGCTACCACCACACGACACCACCATCACCACCCCACCACCACCGCCGCCACCACCGCCACTGCCACTACCACCACCGCCATCACCACCACCACCACCACCGCCGCCACCGCCACCACCACCACCACCACCGCAACCACCACCACCGCCACCACCACCCACTGCCACTACCACCACCGCCACCACCACCATCACCACCACCACCGCCGCCACCACCGCCACCCACACTGCCACCACCACCGCCACCACACCACCGTCTCCNTGCGTCCGCCAGGGCCTCCTCCTCTTCCATCTCCTCCATCCCCTCCTCCACCTCCTCCACCACCTCCTCCTCCACCTCCTTCTCCACCTCCTCCACCACCTCCACCTCGTGGTCTGGCTGCAGGCGGCGCTGAGCCTCGCACGCCGCCGCCAGCTCCTGCTGCAGGCGGCGCTTGAGACGCCTCTCACGACGCAGCCGCTTGTGCAGAGCCGCTGTGGGGGGGGGTCACTGATGATGTCACTGATGATGTCATTGATGATGTCACTGATGATGTCACTGAGCGTGTCACTGATGTCACTGATGATGTCACTGACGATGTCACTGACGGTGTCACTGACGATATCACTGATGATGTCACTGATGATGTCACTGATGTCACTGATGATGTCACTGATGTTANTGATGATGTCACTGATGATGTCACTGATGATGTCACTGATGTCATGATGATGTCACTGATGATGTCACTGATGTCACTGACGGTGTCACTGATTATGTCACTGACGATGTCACTGATGATGTCACTGATGACGTCACTGACGGTGTCACTGACGATGTCACTGATTATGTCACTGATGATGTCACTGATGATGTCACTGATGATGTCACTGATGATGTCACTGATGTCACTGATGATGTCACTGATGATGTCACTGACGATGTCACTGATTATGTCACTGACGATGTCACTGATGATGTCACTGATGATGTCACTGACGGTGTCACTGACGATGTCACTGTTGATGTCACTGATGTCACTGATGATGTCACTGATTATGTCACTGACGATGTCACTGATGATGTCACTGATGATGTCACTGATTATGTCACTCACCGCGTGCTCGCTGCTCCCGTGCAGGCGGCGCTGCGCCTCCTGCCGGAGGCCCCGCTCCCGAACCGCCTCGCGGCGCAGCGCGGCGCCCTCCTGCTGCACCTGCCGCTCGTGGGCGCCAGCAGCCTCCAGCGCCACCAACAGCAGCGCCTGGGGGGGGGGCGTCGTCATCACCATCGTCGTCATCGTCGTCATCGTCATTATCATCGTCGTTGTCATAATCGTCGTCATCATCATCGTCGTCATCGTCGTCATCGTCATCATCGCCATCATCATCGTCGTCATCGTCATTATCATCGTCGTTGTCATAATCGTCGTCATCATCGTCGTCATCGTCATCATCGTCATAATCGTCCCCCCCCACCTCACCCCCTCACCCCCCCTCACCCCCCCCCACCTGCAGGTTTGCCAGCAGGGTGTTCAAGGCTGTGGCCCCGCCGGCTCCGTCCGTGCCCAGCGCCGGGAAGGCCGCAGGGCCCAGTGCGGCCGCAGTGTGGTGCTGGTGGTGGTGAGAATTGTTGTGGTGGTGGTGAGCGTTGTTGTTGTTGTGGTGGTGGTGGTGAGGCTCGCCACCACCACCACCACCTCCTCCTCCGTGATCGGCGTCGTCTGGTTTGTTGTTTTGGGGGACATTTCCAGGCACAACACACCAGGTGCANGCCACAACACGCTGAGTTAGACCACAACACACCAGGTGTAGGCCACAACACACTAGGTTCAGCCACAACACACCAGGTGTAGGCCACAACACACTAGGTCAGCCACAACACACCAGGTGTAGGCCACAACACACTAGGTGCATTAGGCCACAACACACTAGGTTAGGCCACAACACACTAGGTTCAGGCCACAACACACCAGGTGTAGGCCACAACACATTAGGTTCAGGCCACAACACACTAGGTTTAGCCACAACACACTAGGTTCAGCCACAACACACTAGGTTTAGCCACAACACACCAGGTGTAGCCACAACACACCAGGTTCAGCCACAACACACCAGGTGTAGGCCACAACACACTAGGTCAGCCACAACACACTAGGTTCAGCCACAACACACTAGGTTCAGNCCACAACACACTAGGTTCAGGCCACAACACACTAGGTTTAGNCCACAACACACTAGGTTCAGCCACAACACACTAGGTTCAGCCACAACACACCAGGTTCAGCCACAACACACGAGGTTCAGCCACAACACACGGAATGAGGACACAACACAAAGCCAGCCCTCCCTCTCTCTCAGTGCAATCATCATCATCACCGTGATCTGTCTACTGCTGGATAAAAATCAGCGTGATGATGATGACGATGATGACGATGTCGCTACCCGCGTGACAAAGTAGGTGACCCATTGAGCTCTCTGGTCTGGCTTTACCCGTTAACGCAAAGAGCTTCGTGCAATCACAACGCCGGTTCATTTGCTTACGGTGAATTAAACAAAAGTAAGAGTTTAAACACGTTGTCCTGCGGAGGGAGCTGGTAGGAACGTTGGGTTGCTCGGTCAATGGCCTGCAGGGTCAACGGCGGCGTGGTGTATTCCGCAAATATGGCCGACTGTGAGGGCGGGCACAAGCCGGCGTGAGTAGGTTAAACGTTGAGTTTGATAAGGGCACCACGGGGTGACCAGCCCTCCCACCCAGCCCACCCTACCCAGCCCCACCCTCCNACCCAGCCCTCCCACCCAGCCCCTCCCCACCCCCCCCCAGCCGCTACCCACCCTCCCACCCAGCCCCTCCCCACCCTCCCACCCAGCCCCTCCCCACCCTCCCACCCAGCCCTCCCACCCAGCCCNACCCAGCCCCATCCCTCCCACCCCCNACCCAGCCCACCTCCCACCCAGCCCCACCCAACCCTCCCCACCCAGCCCCACCCAGCCCCACCCAGCCCCACCCAGCCCCACCCAACCCTCCCCACCCAGCCCCTCCCCACCCTCCCCTCTCCACCCAGCCCCACCCTCCAATTTTTGGATGCACGACGGACGGACACAATAATCCCCTGTGGGCTGGTGGAACCAGGTGGTTCCTACCAGTAGAAATCTAGGGCAAACCTGGAAGAGCAGTTGCGAGTAGCAGCAACATCATCATCACCAGCAGCAGCTAACATCATCACCCGCCTCGCCAAAGAAAAGCAGTTCCAGGCATCGCATTAGGGGCGAGTTCATTAAATGTTTGACCAAATATAACGGGCTAATTTTTAAGTTGATGATTTTGTATGGCCCCCGAATGACGTTATACATATCCAAATGGCCCTTGTTCCAAAGAGTGGAAGTGTGAATTTTACTCGTGATGATGATGATGAGTGTGTTTGTTGAACTTTTTTCGCACCGTACGTAGACAACCGTGCTAATCTGTGGGCTTCTGTGGGTCTCTGGGTGTCTATATGGGTCTCTAATATATGTCTCAGTGTCTATGGATCTCTGTGTGTATGTACTGTATGTTGAACTTTTTTCACACCGTACGTAGTCAACCGTGCTAATCGGAGGGGCAGGAGGACACACACAGACACACACACAGACACACACACACAGACACACACACACACAGACACACACACACAGACACACACACACAAACAAAGGCAAAGATCCCCCGTATAGCCTTAACAGACTGTAGGGGCAAGTGCTGTTAGCGAGTAGCACCTATGAAGGCCGGAACGGCACACGAGGGGTGGGTGGCCAGCACCACGCCCGGCCGCCTTTGTCTCCCCAGTGGGTAGAAACTCCCTCCCATCTGTGCATCTCTCACCGTCCTCCCAAGTCTCCCGGTGGATCCATCCTCCACCTCCTCCACCACCTCCTCTTCCTCCTCCTCCTCCTCCTCCACCTCCTCCACCTCATCATCGTCGTCGTCCCTGCAAGGCGCTGCCCTTCCCACGATGCCGTGGGGGGCAGGGTGAGCCACCCGTCCCGTCGAAACGCTGCGAACGAGACGGCGTTCACGACGTGAAACCGCGGACGGAACACGACGCGCATCGATAAGAGAGACGCACACGCAGAGAGAGACACACAGAGAGACAGACGAGAGACACACAGAGAGAGACAGGAGACACACACAGAGAGAGAGACAGAGAGAGACACACAGAAAGAGAGACAGAAAGAGACAGAGAGAGAGAGACAGAGAGAGAGAGACACGGAGAGAGACGGAAAGAGACACACACAGAGAGACACAGAGAGAGGAGACACAGAGAGAACANAGAGAGAGACAGAGAGAGAGAGACACAGAGACACAGAGACAGAGAGAGGCACAAGAGAGAGAGAGAGAGAAACACACAGAGAGAGNGACACACAGAGAGACACAAAGAGACAGAGAGAGACACACAGAGAGACTCAGACCCAGGGCTCGAACTCAGGTTCTCAGACGTGCAGGCCACGAGGTGTCTGACATCTGATGAACCGGGCCAACTCAGGAAGATGGGTATGTTTGTGTAAATCTTTCCGTGCGTCTCTGCGTGTCTACATGCGTCTCCGCATGTGTCTCCGCGTGTCTCCTCGTGTGCCTCCGTGTGTCTCCGTGTCTCTGCGTGTATTTTCGGGTATCTAAAGTGTCCATGTCTCCACGTGTCTCCTCAATGTGTCTCCATGCGTCTCCGCGTGTCTCTGTGCATCTCCGAGTGTCTCCGTGTCTCTGTCTGTGTCTCCGCGTGTCTCCGTGTGTCTCTGTAAGTGTCTCCGCATGTCTCTGTGCTTCTCCGAGTGTCTCCGAGTCTCTGTCCGTGTCTCCGCGTGTCTCCGTGTGTCTCTGTGAGTGTCTCCGCGTGTCTCTGTGTGTGTCTCCGCGTGTCTCTGTGTGTGTCTCCGTGTGTCTCCGCGTGTCTCCGCGTGTCTCCGCGTGTCTCCGTGTCTCTGTGTTTCCGTGTGTCTCCGCGTGTCTCCGTGTCCGTGTCTCCGTGTCTGTGTCTCTGTCTCCGTGTGTGTCTCTCTGTCTCCGTGTGTCTCCGCGTGTCTCCGGTGTCTCCGCGTGTCTCCGTGCCGCAGCGCCCGTACCCGCGAGTGCGTCGGGGAAGAGCGTCTCCCCGCATCTCTTGGGAGGAGATTCCCCGGCGTCTTCTGGAGAGATGGGACGCGAGGGCCTGTCCCTTCCCAGCGAGCCCTCCTGGCACCACCAAAAGAAAAAAATTAACCCGTAAAAACAAAGTTTTTCACTATAAATCCTTTATATGCGTGGCGGCTAGAGTCCTCTCGTCCTCTGGCTTGAGATGGCTGCCACCTATGGGTCAGATGAATGGCTGGCACCATTAAGCAATTGGTAATTAAATATAATTTTTTTCCTAAAAAGTGTAAAATTTTAGAAAAAAATTTTCACGAAAATACATTGTCATGCACAACGAGTCTGTGTGGAAAATGTCAGCTCGATTGGATCACGGGAAGTGGGTTAAAAACGACCGAAAGATTTGCACGGTCGTAAGCAAGCAAGCAAGCGAACTTAATATAAAGGATTTAAAAAGACAAAGATCCCCCGTGTAGCCTTAACAGACTGTGGGGCAAGTGCTGTTAGCGAGCAGCACCTATGAAGGCCGGCACGGCACACGAGGGGTGGGTGGCCAGCACCACGCCCGGCCGCCTTTGTCTCCCTGGTGGCGATGTTTACTACACATCGCACCAGGTACTTATTTTAGGCTGAGTCGACCTAGGGGAGGCCCATGACCGGTTCAATGTAGCTAGCCTGGTGGTCACCACGTGTTTGATCTCTCTCTCAAATTTATCATTCTCAGGAAGAACGTAATCAACCAGGTAGGGTGTTGACTGTTATGTTACCCGACTCTCTGTTGTATTACATTACATGTCTAAGTTTACTAGATTTGTGTTTCTATTTCATTTATACCTGATGATGATTGCTCGTGTTGCAATCGAAACGTCGTATGCTAGTATTTAATTGATTACTTTATCTTTATACGTCACTTTACCGAAAGAACCAAAGATTTATTCCTGCAGTCACGAAAGCTCCGTGTGTTGTTGTTAAATGTGTTGCTTCCAATAGCACATCTACGACTCAGTTGAACTCACTACACTAGTAACTCATTATTATGATAATGATGATGCTGCTGCTACTACTGACGACCCTGCAGCAGCAGTTGCTGATGATTATGATGATGATGCTGATGACGATGATGATGATTATTATGATGATGATTATGATGATGATGCTGATGACGATGATGATGATCATGATGATGATGATGATTATGATGATCATGATGATGATGATTATGATGATGATGTGGATGATGATGATCATGATGATGATTATGATGATGATTATGATGATATTATGATGATGATGCTGATGATGATTATGATGATGATTATTATTATGATCATGATTATGATGATTATGATTATGATGATGATTATGATGATGATTATGATGATGATGCTGATGATGATGATGATTATGATGATGATGATTATGATGATGATGCTGATGACGATGATGACGATTATGATGATGATGATGATTATGATGATCATGATGATGATGATTATGATGATTATGATGATGATGGTGATGATTATGACGATGATGATGATGACGATGATGATTATGATGATGACGATTATGATGATGATGATGATTATGATGATCATGATGATGATGATTATGATGATGATGATTATGATGAATATGATTATGATGATGATGATTATGATGACGATGATTATGACGATGATTATGATGATGATGACGATGACGAGATGGCCTCGTCCATTGAGGCCTAACCTTGCCGCCGGAGCCTGCCACGTGCCCCTGGGCTTGGGCCTGAGCCTGGGCCACGGCGGCCATTCCCAGGTGGGTCATGTGACTCATCGCCATAGAGACGTGCTGATGGTGGCGATGCTGCTGATGCTGCTGATGCTGAAGGTCCACGGGCAGCAGGTGTTGAGGCAGCATCATGAAGGGCAACGCTCCGTTCAGGTGCTCCAGGCCTGGTTGCCATGGAGACGCGCATGGAGACAGAGGAGGACCAATAGTTTTTACCTTTTTTAAAAAAGTTTTTTTATTATTTAAAACACAAGTATATATTTTTTAAATACTTTTTTTACGTATATTTTTAACAAGTCTAAAATAGATATATATTTAGAAAAAGTGATTTAGAAATGTAATATTTATTTTCAACATTATTTAAATATTTATTTTCTTCATATTAAAAAAAATGAGTGAGTGAGTGAGTGAATGAGTGGGTGAGTGAATGAGTGGGTGAGTGAATGAGTGGGTGAGGGAGTGAGATTGTGGGTGAGTGGGGTGAGTCTATGGGTCTCTGCGTAAGTTTATGGATCTCTGTGAGTCTATGGGTCTCTGTGTGAGTCTATGGGTCTCTGTGTGAGTCTATGGGTCTCTGTGTGAGTCTATGGGTGTCTGCGTGAGTCTATGGCTCTCTGCGTGAGTCTATGGGTCTCTGCGTAAGTTTATGGGTCTCTGTGTGAGTCTATGGCTCTCTGCGTGAGTCTATGGCTCTCTGTGTGAGTCTATGGCTCTCTGCGTGAGTCTATGGGTCTCTGCGTGACGTCATTTATGGACGGCCCTGGTACCGAGACGTAGCCCACCGGGGCGTTGACGATGTGAAGGCCTCACCGTTGGAGAAGAGCCCAGCGCCCTGGAGCTGAGACAGAGGGGGCATTGAGGCCTTGACCTGCACGGGCCCAGAGGTCACAGGGTCAACAAGCAGAGGTCGCTGCCTCGCTCCGAGCCAGGAGATGTCCACGCAGCCTGGAGACGGGGACAGGCAGACGTGGGGACACGGGGATTGAGGAGACACGGGGTAGAGGTCACAACCGGGTACCCGATACCCGTACCCTACCCGATACCCGGCTATCCGTACCCGGCCGGGTTTGCGATCCCGGTGCGGCCGGGTACGGGTAGGCCGTGAGTCACTGGTGAGTCACCGTTTGTCACTCATTTCCCAACGTCTTGTCTCTTCTCACAATTCAAGTTCCTGGAATCAACCCACCCGCGCCTGCAACATGGCTTCATCCCAGAGGTCGCAATCGGGTACCCGATACCCGTACCCTACCCGATATCCGGCTACCCGTACCCGGCCAGGTACGGGTACCCGTTTGCGACCCTGGTGCGGCCGGGTACGGGTAGGCCGTGAGTCACTGGTGAGTCACCGTTTGTCACTCATTTCCCAACGTCTCACCACGGAGAGAGAGAGAGACACGCAAACTCCAAATATACAGCAGCAGGCATCGTCAGGGTCGGGGATCGAACCCACGCTTTGCCCCACCGTGACATTAAAACAGTTGGAGCCGCGTTGGATCGGTGGAATATAAAAAAAGACCAACACAAACACGACACTTTAAATAAATTAAAACATTTTCACGTCTCCATATTGGCACCATCTGGAGTGGCCATCTGTTCTGCCGTGAGAGCACGCGCCGTTAATCTCCCTGCCTGTGTTTCCTCGTGTAACTGCACAGACGTGTACGGCTTTCTTCAAGAACCATCACCATCAGACTGCTGGATGAAGGCCTCCCTCGCCAGGTCATCGTCGGCGTCTCGCAAGATTAGGGGTCTCTGTGTGATGAGTCTATGGGTCTCTGTGTGAGTCTGTAGGTTGATGTGAGTCTGTGGGTCTCTGTGTAAGTCTGTGGGTCTCTGTGTGAGTCTATGTGAGTCTATGGGTCTCTGTGTGTCTATGTGAGTCTATGGGTGTCTGTGTGAGTCTATGGGTCTCTGTGTGAGTCCCATAGACTCACACAGAGACCTATAGACGCAACACAGAGAGCCATAGACTCGCACAGAGACCCATAGACTCACACAGAGACCCATAGACTCACACAGAGACCCATAGACTCACACAGAGACCCATAGACTCACACAGAGACCCATAGACTCACACAGAGACCCATAGACTCACACAAAGACTCATATAATCCCCAGCCCCCCCTCGCCCCTTAATGTGATCATCACCGCATCGCTTTGATTCATCCAAGGGACTTCAAGTTGGGTGGCTAAAGTGGTACTCACCCACGGTGGTTGTGGGCCGACCTCCAACCCCATCGTCGCCGTTGCCCGGTGACCGTTGCCCCGGTGACCGTCGCCCCGGTGACCGTCGCAGGAGTCACGTCGCCATGGTGACCGTTGGCGACCTCCGCCTTGAGCTGATTGGCCTTGTGGGGTCTCTGAAGTTGGGGGGAGGGGGGGGGCTCCTCCCCCCGCCCCCACAACCCGGACCTGGGCAAGAGATAGAGGCACAGGCAAAGGTGCCCCGGTAGCCTGCTTACGGAGCCATCGGGGCAAGTGCTGTTAGCGAGTAGGCCAGACACGGACCCTTTAGAAAGGGGACCGCCCCCCCCTCAAATATGACGTCACAAAAAGTCAGACCCCCCCCCCCTCCTCAAATATGACGTCACTAAGCTCTGCCCCCCCCAAAAAATAAAACATGCTTCAAATCGCTTTAAACTATTGTCATTGTAGTGCGTGTTTAATGTGGCGCTGCACTCTGATGTTGTCGGAGAAAACGTTTAGTTAAAAGTCTATTTAATTAAGTAGAACGTGTTGTCTGTATTTATTTAAAGTTGTGCATTTTGATGTGACGTCACATTTCTCTACCCCCCCCACCCCCTCGTCACACATCGTCACAAATGTCTGACCGCCCCCCCCCAGGTGCGTGACGTCATTTATGGACGGCCCCAAAGACGGCAAGAAATTTTGAAAAAAGTGGCGTTTTTTTTTCAAATTGTCTTGCTGTGGTTTTCACACCTGATGATGATTGCTTGTGTTGCAATCGAATTTATTGTTTTATATTTATTATTTTATTATTTCCCTTCTACGTGACTTTACCGAAAGAACCGAGAATATGAATCCCAGCAGTCACGAATGCTTTACATCGAAATTCAGACGCTGTCTTCCGACAGACCAGTTCTCCACCTGAGGACGGCTGCTTGCGTTGTGGCCGAAACGTCGTGAGAATTATTTATTATTTTTTTTATTATTTTATTTTCACTTCTACGTGACTTACCGAAAGATCCAAGAAGATGAATCTGCAGTCACGAACTTTAAATCGAAATTTGTGACCACAAATGTCTGCAGCCGGGATCAAAGAAATTCTACATGATAATAGATGCGTGTCGATCTAAATTATATAAAACAGAGAAAACTAAATTTCGTTAAACTTTCTCCAGGGATTCATCTTCTTGGTTCTTTCGGTAATCACGAGAAGGGAAATAATAAAATAATAAAAATAAAACATAATAAAATAATTTTCACGACGTTTCGGCCACAACCAAGCAGCCGTCCTCAGGTGAAGACCAGGTCTGTCGGGCGAAGCGTCTAAAAGAAAACACCACAGCTTGAGCTTATTTAAGCTGGTTTTAGTGATAGGTTTTTGCCCTTTCAACTGGTACAAAAATGACACCTTTATAAAGGGATCATGTTTGTACCACAACAAAGCGTAAAATGCAAACAAAAAACAACTTTGATGATGATAATGATATGCACTGTCCTTGAAGTTATTGCCACACCCGAGCAGCTTTTCTTAGAGCCAGTCTCCAATGGTGTTGACCAATCAACTTCAAGGCATATCATCATCAGAGTTGTTTCTTTTTGTTTGCATTTTGACTGCTTGTGTTGTGGTTATTGCAAACATGATGCCTTGTATAAAGGTGTCAGTTTTGTACCAGTTGAAAGGGTAAAAACCTATCACTATATTTTGCCACTGGTAAAGGAGATGTCTTATAGAGTATATAATTTTTTTTGCCTTCTATCTGGCAACAAAACTGACACCTTTTTTACAAGGAGTCATGTTTGCATAGACCACAATACCTGCGGTCGTAATGCAAACAAAAACACAACTCTGATAATGTATGCACTGTCCTTGAAGTTGATTGGTCCACACCCCAGACAGCTTTCCTTAGAGCCTAGTCTCACATGGTGTTGGACCAGATGACGCCAAAAGGCGCACAACTCAAAGACAATGCACCATCAGAGTATGCGAGCTCGGGGTGAAGCATTTACACCATTGGTACCTCATTTGCCAGTAAAAATATGATCATTGGTTGTTGCCAGATAAAAAGGATCTCTGGGTGAGTCTATTGGCGGTGCGCTGTTTTCGCTCACCCTCCCGCTCACCAGACCGCTCACCCGCCCGCTCACCCTCTCGCTCACCCGCCTGCTCACCCACTGCTCATCCGCCCGCTCACCCCACCGCTCACCCTCTGCTCACCCGCCCGCTCACCCGCCCGCTCACCCTCCCACTCACCCCACCGCGTCACCCCACCGCTCACCCTCTCGCTCACCCGCCCGTCACCCTCCCCCTCACCCCACCGCTCACCCCACCGCTCACCCTCTCGCTCACCCGCCCGCTCACCCTCCCGCTCACCCCACCGCTCACCCACCGCTCACCCGCCCCCTCACCCCACCGCTCACCCACCGCTCACCCTCCCGCTCACCCCACCGCTCACCCGCCCGCTCACCCCACGGCTCACCCGCCCGNTCACCCCACCGCTCACCCACCCGCTCACCCCACCGCTCACCCACCCGCTCACCCCACCGCTCACCCTCCCGCTCACCCACCGCTCACCCACCGCTCACCCCCCGCTCACCCCACCGCTCACCCACCGCTCACCCTCCGCTCACCCACCGCTCACCCACCGCTCACCCACCGCTCACCCGCCGCTCACCCACCGCTCACCGCCCGCTCACCCACCGCTCACCCACCGCTCACCCACCGCTCACCCGCCCGCTCACCCCGGGGCTCCGTCACGTGGGTGGAGGCCACGACGCCTTCATGGCTCCTCTTGGGGGCCGTCCAGGCCGAGAGCTGAGGGGGGAGGGGGGGGGGGGGAGGGGGGAGGGGGGGGGGAGGGGGGGGGAGGGGGGGAGGGGGGGAGTTCAAGTTCAAGTTCATGTATTAGGTACAGAGCCCTGTGAGCCATTCGGCTCTTGAATCGGGTGCAACCGCAACAAACAAAAATCAAAAACATGAACAAAAAAACATCTTGAAGTGAATATGTGCGACTGAGTGCAAACAGAAAATCCAAGAAAAGACAGCAAATAATGCAGAAAAAACACCGTACACCAACGCTGTGTGCAAACATCCCAGTGGGAGGGGAGGAGGAGGAGGGGGAGGGGGGGGTGGGAGGAGGAGGTGGAGGAGGGGGGAGGGGGAGGAGGAGGTGGAGGGGGGGAGGGGGGGAGGAGGTGGAGGAGGGGGGGGGGAGGAGGGAGGGGGGGGGGGGAGGGGGAGGGGGGGGGGGGGAGGAGGAGGTGGAGGAGGGGGGGGGNTGAGGGGGAGAGGGAGGAGGTGGAGAAGGAGGTGGAGGAGAAGGTGGAGGAGGAGGTGGAGGAGGAGGTGGAGAGGGAGGAGAAGGTGGAGGAGGAGGAGGAGGTGGAGGGGAGGAGAAAAACGAAACGAATTAAAATCAGGGACGCGCGTAGAATGTTTCGATTTTTTTCTTTTGGGGCCGTCCATAAATGACGTCACGCACCTGGGGGGGGGTCAGACATTTGTGACGTGTGACGAGGGGGCAAAAATCGTCCAAAATCGCGTGACGTCATTTATGGACGGCCCTTTAAACCGTGAGTGAATGAGTGGGTGAGTGAATGAGTGGTGAGTGAGTGAATGGGTGAGTGAGTGAATGAGTGAGTGGGTGAGTGAGCAAATGAGTGGGTGAGTGAGTGAGTGAATGAGTGGGTGAGTGAATTAGTGGGTGAGTGAGTGAATGGGTGAGTGAGTGAATGAGTGAGTGGGTGAGTGAGCAAATGAGTGGGTGAGTGAGTGAGTGAATGAGTGGGTGAGTGAATTAGTGGGTGAGTGAGTGAATGGGTGAGTGAGTGAATGAGTGAGTGGGTGAGTGAGCAAATGAGTGGGTGAGTGAGTGAGTGAATGAGTGGGTGAGTGAATTAGTGGTGAGTGAGTGAATGGGTGAGTGAGTGAATGAGTGAGTGGGTGAGTGAGCAAGTGGGTGAGTGAGTGAGTGAATGAGTGGGTGAGTGAATTAGTGGGTGAGTGAGTGAATGGTGAGTGAGTGAATGAGTGAGTGGTGAGTGAGCAAATGAGTGGGTGAGTGAGTGAGTGAATGAGTGGGTGAGTGAATTAGTGGGTGAGTGAGTGAATGGTGAGTGAGTGAATGAGTGAGTGGGTGAGTGAGTGAGTGGGTGAGTGAATGAGTGGGTGAGTGAATGAGTGGGTGAGTGAATGAGTGGGTGAGGGAGTGAGATTGTGGGTGAGTGGGGTGAGTCTATGGGTCTCTGCGTAAGTTTATGGGTCTCCGTGTGAGTCTATGGGTCTCTGCGTGAATCTACGGGTCTCTGCGTGAATCTATGGGTCTCTGCGTAAGTCTATGGGTCTCTGTGTGAGTCTATGGCTCTCTGTGTGAGTCTATGGCTCTCTGTGTGAGTCTATGTGTCTCTGTGTGAGTCTAAGAGTCTCTGTGTGAGTCTATGTCTCTCTGTGTGAGTCTATGGCTCTCTGTGTGAGTCTATGTGTCTCTGTGTGAGTCTAAGGGTCTCTGTGTGAGTCTAAGGGTCTCTGTGTGAGTCTATGGGTCTCTGTGTGAGTCTATGGGTCTCTGTGTGAGTCTATGGCTCTCTGTGTGAGTCTATGGGTCTCTGTGTGAGTATATGGGTCTCTGCGTGAGTCTAAGGGTCTCTGCGTGTGTCTATGGGTCTCTGTGTGAGTCTATGGGTCTCTGTGTGAGTATATGGGTCTCTGCGTGAGTCTGTGGCTCTCTGCGTGAGTCCAAAGTCTCATCTCACCCTCCGCTCACTCATCTCGCGGCTTCCCCTTGCCAAGGAAATACTTAATTAGCGCTAATCTGCATTCATTAGAATATTCATAAGTTAAACTGTCAACGCGCAGGATTAATGGCCTTCATTTCAGGTTTCCAAATTCCATTCATCAATTTCTGGGGCAGCCCCGGCATGGAACAGCAAACCTCGTTGTTTGGGAGAGCAGCGATCACGTGGTGAGTAACCTCTTCATGGTTCTTTCGGTAAAGTCACCACGTAGAAGGGAAATAATACAATAATAACAAGTATAACCCGTAAAATTGGTAATTAAATATTTAATTTGTTTTCTCTAAAAAGTGTCACGAACATTAATTGTCTCGCACAACGAGTCTGTGTGCAAAATGTCAGCTCGATTGGATCACGGGAAGTGGGTTAAAAAACGACCAAAAGATTTGCACGGTCGTAAGCAAGCAAGCACGCAAGCAAGCAAGCGAACTTAATATAAAGGATTTAAAAAATAAAACATAATACAATTAAATTCTCACGACGTTTCGGCCACAACGCAAGCAGCCGTCCCTCAGGTGAGGAACAGGTCTGTCGAAAAGACAGCGTCTGAATGAACACCACCAGGCTCGGCAGCATATATTTAAGCTGGGTTGGAGGGGGAAGGGCGCCTTGACAAAGGAATTTGCATATCAAGAGGATTCATATTCTTAGGTTTTTTCGGTAAAGTCACGTAGGTAAAACATTAAAATTAATAAAAGTAAAATAAAATAATTTATTTTATTTACTTTTATTAATTTTAATGTTAAACGTTAAAATTAATAAAGTAAAATAAAATAAAAAATTTAATGTTAAACATTAAAATTAATAAAAGCAAAATAAATGTAAAACAAAATAAAAATTATTTTATTTTACTTTTATTAATTTTAATGTTTTACCTACGTGACTTTACCGAAAAAACCTAAGAATATATATCAAGAGGAATTTAGCATATTTATGGAAAATGCAGATATGGGATTAGTCACTACTTGTGGAATGCGTAGGAGGTGGGGGGGGGTCTCAAAGTCATATTATGCCCGTGCATTATGTAGGATTAGCAGTAATAAATGGAAGGAATTTTAATAGTAAGGAGCTGCAGCAGTCAAACCACCACGTAAAAAACTTAAATATAAACTACATCAATATCATCAATATATTCATGGTTCTTTCGGTAAAGTCATGTAGAATGGAAATAATAAAATAATAAAAATAATAAAAATAATAACATAATCAAATACAATTCTCACGACGTTTCGGCCACAACGTGAGCTCCTCTGGCAGGCAAGGCTGCGTTGGCTGGGTCATGTAGCCCGCATGCCCAGCCACCGCATGCCTAAACAGCTTTTGTTCGGCCGGATCGAGGGGCTAGACGGGCGCGGCACGGGCTAGAGAAGAGATGGAGTGATGTGGTACAGGAGGATGTGGAGCTGACTGGACTTGCCGATGACTGGTACCAGCGGTGTCAAGATCGGCCTCTGTGGAGGAGGCTCGTGAAGGACGCTACTGGGCAGTTGGAGGCAGTCGCCCTCCAGCAACAACGGAGGGCGGAGGAGCGACGCTCACAACAACGAGCGGAGCACCGGGTGGCTAAAGCACATCAAGTTGGCACAGTAGGGGCACAGGTGATGCATCAGCCAGTCATCTCAGTCAGTCGACCCGTGGCACCTGGGTCTGTCCCATGACCTCCTGCCAGCAACGAGCCTTCGACACTTCACTTTCACAGAGAAGGTGGTCACTGCCCTTTCGGACGCGCTCCTGCGGCCGTCTGGAACGCTCTCCTCCTTCCGATATGAGGAAGCCACCGTGGTGAGATGTTAACTACCTCGCCTGGTCTACAGGAGGTCGTGGGTTCGATCCCGACCCTGACGCCTGCTGTATATTTGGAGTTTGCGTGTCTCTCTCTCCCCGTGGTGAGATCTTAACTACCTCGCCTGGTCTACAGGAGGTCGTGGGTTCGATCCCACTCCTCTCTCTCCTCCCTCTCCTCCCTCCCTCCGTCTCTCCCTCCCTCCCTCCCTCTCCTCCCTCTCCTCTCCCCCCTCTCCTCCCTCCTTGCCAGGGGTTTTTATTAGGAAATTATTGCAATTAGCGGAACTATCAATCAACGGGCAGCACTCATCCCGGCTTGCCTCTAGCAATTAGGACAGCGAACTGACCGACCGGTCAAGACCTCAGAATAAATAAAACAAGAATCATCACTTCAAGATTTGAAGCTTTCGTGACTGCAAGGATTCGTATTCTTAGGTTTTAAATCCTTTATATTAAGTTCACTTGCTTGCTTGCTTACGACCGTGCAAATCTTTCGGTCGTTTTTTAACCCACTTCCCGTGATCCAATCGAGCTGACATTTTGCACACAGACTCGTTGTGCGTGACAATTTTCGTGAAAATTTTTTTCCATAACTTGACACTTTTTAGGAAAATTGTTTTTATATTTAAATACCAATTGCTTAATGGTGGCAGGCAATCATCTGACCCATAGGTGGCAGCCATCTCAAGCCAGAGGACGAGATGACTCTAGCCGCCACGCATATAAAGGATTTATAGTGAAAACGGTTGTTTTTACGGGTAAAATTTTATTATTATTAATTTCATTTTTACCTACGTGACTTTACCGAAAAAACTAAGAATATGAATCCTTGCAGTCACGAAAGCTCAAATCTAGAATTATACCCTCTACGGGAGGAATTCCACCGATCTGTTAGAGTTTTAACAGACAACGAGACGAATCACCTTCTTGGTTCTTTCGGTAAAGTCACGTAGAAGGATAATAAATATAAAATAAAACATAATAAAATAATTCCACCGTTTCGGCCACAACGTAACAGCCGTCCTCAGGTGGAGAACAGGTCTGTCGAGAAGGCAGTGTTATTTTATTATGTTAAATTTTTATTATTTTATTATTTCCCTTCTACGTGACTTTACCGAAAGAACCAAGAAGAAAGACTGTTTTCTTGAATTTCTCTCATATAGAGATGCCTTGATACAGCTACCTACGTGACTTTACCTACATGACTTTACCGAAAAAAACATAAGAATAGGAATTCAGATTGAAGCTTTCGTGACTGCAAGGATTCATATTCTTGGTTTTCGGTAAAGTCACGTAGGTAAAACATTAAAATTAATAAAAGTAAAATAAAATAAAATTTACGACGCATCGGACACAAGGCTACACAAGCTTGTGTTGCCTCCGAAACGTCGTAATTTTATTTTATTTTTTTTATTAATTTTAAATTTTTACCTACGTGACTTTACTGAAAAAAATAATAATAGGAATCATCACGTTGATGTTTACCTTTAAAGCTAAACATGCTTTACACTCAGGCAGGGAGCACACTCAGCTACGCAGGAGGTCTCAAGAAGCGACCTCTGGCTATCACAAATGATAGCTCAACGAAAGTTGTCATCAACATCATCAACATCATAACATCATCGTCATCATCGTCGTCGTGTGTAAATGCATTGCAGGAGCAGCCAATTTACTCTGAACGCGTTGATGTTGATTCTAAAACGTGGAGGAGGAGAGGGGGGGAAACCGGAGGACCCGGAGAAAAATCCACGCGACCACGGGGAGAGAGAGAGTGAGCGAGTGANCGAGAGAGTGAGCGAGTGAGCGAGTGACCGAGTGAGCGAGAGAGTGACCGAGAGAGTGAGCGAGAAAGTGAGCGAGAGAGTGACCGAGTGAGTGAGCGAGAGAGTGAGCGAGAGAGTGACCGAGTGGGTGAGCGAGAGGGTGAGCGAGAGAGTGAGCGAGAGAGTGAGCGAGAGAGTGACCGAGAGAGTGACCGAGAGAGTGACCGAGAGAGTGAGCGAGAGAGTGAGCGAGAGAGTGAGCGAGAGAGTGACCGAGAGAGTGACGAGTGACCGAGAGAGCGAGAGAGTTGTGGGTTTACATAAAGCAATGTTAAAAAAAAATTACGAAATGATTAACGAAGCAAAGTGCCGACTACACCGAGCATCTTCTTGTTTCCACTGATCGTAAAAACAAAGAGAAGCAGAGAGAGAGAGACACGCGCAAACTCCCCGTTGTTCATACTCGTAGTTCTTTCGGTAAAGTCACGTAGGTAAAAAAATGAAAAAATAAATAAAATAAAAATCACGACGTCCCACCTGATGACGGAGACTTGTGTTGCCTCCGAAACGTCGTGATTTTTAATTTTATTCTCATCAATTTTTATTTCATTTTTGTTACCCGCGTGACTTTACCGAAAGAACTAAATCCTTGCAAGTCACGAAAGCTTCAAATCTAGAATCCCTGTTGTTCCTCACCCGGCATTGACGCAGTCGCTGTACAAAACCTCGAAATCCGACCTCGAGATCAACTTGCATCTGTTCACTCCCGGCTGGATGGCCCCGACTCCTCGCAGCGAACGCACTTGTTCCACGTTACACACCGAGGGGGAGATTCCCAGCCGCCGCAGCTTCGTGTAGACGGTGTGAAGGCCAGCCACGTGTCTTCTAAGGAAGAGCTCGAAGGCCTGGGGCAAGCAGAGGAGCTGTCGGCCTTCGACGATGAACGAGGCCACGTGGTCGCCCATGAGATGCACGGAGCAACATTCGTTGTTGGAGGCAGTGCTCTCGATGGGAATGGAAGTGGTGGCGTTCGCGTGCTTCGTGGGGACGGTGGTGAACGGATTTGGTGGTGGTGGTGGTGGTGTTGTGGTTGATGATGTTGTTGTTGTTG
>MU249662.1:0-25000 GCA_018977245.1 Lethenteron camtschaticum | reverse complement strand
GCGTGCCACTAAGAGGTGGGGCCTTACCATCAGCCCCACCAAAACTAAGCACCTGCCTGGGTATTTTGTACCATCGGACACTCCACCCCACAACTCCCAATTGGTGATGGGCAGTTGTGGAGAGAGTGGAGAGTTTCCCATACCTGGGCAGTGTGCTTATGACCGGCTCCAGTTTATCAGCAGAGGTCTCACTCCGAATCAGTCGAATGGCAATATCTTTTCATCGGTTGCGTAACGCTGTGTGGAAGCTACCTGGTCTGTCGCTCCGCACGAAGCTTCAGGTCTTCTCGGCCACGGTCATTCCCTCCCTTCTCTACGCTTGCGAACGTGGACCCCCCTAGTGGAGCATCTTCGCCGGTTATAAACATTTAGGCTGGCCTGCCTACGATCCATCCTGGGTTTAACCAGGCTGGATTGTGTGAGGAGCACACAAATCTTTGAAAGATCTGGGCAAAGTCCCTTCGGTGAGCTCCTCCGGCAGGCAAGGCTGCGTTGGCTGTGTCATGTAGCCCGCATGCCCAGCCACCGCATGCCCAAACAGCTTCTGTTCGGCCGGATCGAGGGGCTAAACGGGCGCGGCACGGGCTGGAGAAGAGATGGAGTGATGTGGTACAGGAGGATGTGGAGCTGAGTGGACTTGCCGATGACTGGTACCAGCGGTGTCAAGATCGGCCTCTGTGGAGGAGGCTCGTGAAGGACGCTACTGGGCAGTTGGAGGCAGTCGCCCTCCAACAACAACGGAGGGCGGAGGAGCGACGCTCACAACGCCAGGTGGCTAAAGCACAGCAAGTTGGCACAGTAGGGGGCACAGGTGGTGCATCAACCACTCGTCTCAGTCATCTCAGTCAGTCGATCCGTGATACCTGGGTCTGCCCCGTGACCTCCTGCCAGCGGGCGTTCGACACACACACAGACACACACAGACGCACACACAAACACAGACGCACACACAACACACAGACACACACACACGCACACACACACAGACACGCACACACAGGCACACAGACACAGACACACACACAGACGCACATACACACACACAGACACACAGACACACAAGACACACACAGGCACACACACACAGACGCACACACACACAGACACATACACACACACACAGACACATACACACACAGACACACACACACACCACACACACACACACACACACAGACACACACACACAGACACACACACACAGACACACACACACACACACACACAGACACACACAGACACACACAAACACACACACAACACACACACAGACACACACACAGACACACACACAGACACACAGGCACGCGTGCCACCCGCGTGTGTGAGAGGGCAGGTTGATGGGAACACGACGTGGCAGGGCGACTGACTTGCACCACGGAGTGAGGATTGAAGACTGGAGGCACGCACACCAACAACAATATCAACACAACAACTACACAACAACAATATCAACACAACAACAATATCAACACAACAACAATATCAACACAACAACTACACAACAACAATATCAACACAACAACAATATCAACACANCAACANCACNCAACAACAATATCAACGCAACAACAATATCAACACAACAACAATATCAACACAACAACAATATCAACACAACAACTACACAACAACAATATCAACACAACAACAATATCAACACAACAACAACACCACAACAACAATATCAACGCAACAACAATATCACACAACAACAATATCAACACAACAACAATATCAACACAACAACTACACAACAACAATATCAACACAACAACAATATCAACAACAACAACACCACAACAACAATATCAACGCAACAACAATATCAACACAACAACAATATCAACACAACACCACAAAAANCAATATCAACACAACAACACAACAACAATATCAACACAACAACAATGTCAACAACAACAATATCAACACAACAACAACAATATCAACGGAACAACAATGTCAACAACAACAATATCACAACAACATCAACAACACAACATCAACACAACATCACACACAACAACAANACACACANCAACNACACAACATCAACACAACACAACACAACAACACCAACAACACACACAACACACAAACAACATCAACACAACAACAACAACAAACAGCACTATCATCAACAACACAGGTGACCGCCAGCGTTTCGTGGCGCTAACCGCTGCGCCACCGCTCCCGGTGACGTCACCACAGTCCCCGCCCTCCCTTACAAAGATGGCCGACCTGCGTCTAGGAGACGTTTCGATGTCGTCTTACTTGGCACGGGTAAACTTAATCTTTGCACCTTTTTTAAATGATCGTGTTTCTCTCTCTCGATCTCTTNCTTCTTCTACCTTCAGACGCGACCACAGCGCGCGGCTGTCGTCGCTGTCGAGCGGAGATGTGCCGTTGTCGGGGATTGTTACCGCCCTCGGATAGATTCCCTACCGGGGAAGGGGCGTCTTCCCCGGTACGAGTCCACCGCCAACGACCGTAGGCCTCTACGGGAAAATGTGAAGTCATTTTTTTCTTTCTGTTGTTTTTACATTTAAAGACGTGCGAAATGAAATGTTACATTTTAGTCGCAGTATAAACTGTACTACATACAAGGAACTGTCGTTTTGTAATAAAATATCGAGTGGTTATTTGCAGTTAGACAAGCCAGCCGAGTACGGAACTGGCTGTAAACACATGGGGAGCGGTGGGTGCTGTGGTTAGCGCACTGCACAATGAACCCGTGGGCTGTTTCGAGTTCTGTTCACGACCAACAACAGCGGCGAATATCTGAATCGGTTGTGGGCCTCTGCTAGGTCGACTCAGGCATAAATGGGTACCCGGTGCGGTGTTTAAATATCAGCACTGGGGGAGATGACGGCCGTGGTGCTGGCCACTGACCACTCACTCACCCACCAACCACCACCCACCACTCACTCACTCACCCACCAACCCACTCACTCANCCACCAACCCACTCACTCACCACCCACCCACCCANTCACCCACCACCCACTCACCCACCACCCATCCATCACCACCACACCCCCCACCCACTACCCACCACCCACTCACCCACCCACCACNCACCCACCCACCCACCCACTCACCACCAACCCACTCACCCACTCACCCACCCACCCACTCACCACTCACCCACCCACTCACCCACTCACTCACCCACCCACCCACACACCCACTCACCCACCCACCACTCACCCACCCACTCACTCACCAACNCACCNACTNACTNACCAACCACCCACTCACCACCCACNCACTCACTCACCACCACCCACCCACCCACCCACCACTTGCCCCAACAGTCTGTTGAGGCTACACGGGGGCTCTTTGTCTTTGTGTCTTGTCAGGTTTGCCGGAGTCTATTGTAGCGGCAGCATGCGCACGCGTCGGGCAGAGCGTTCTACACCTCGACAGGTGACATCACCACCATCACCACCACCACCATCACCACCATCACCACCCCACCATCACCTGCACCACCATCACCACCATCACCACCATCACCACCACCACCATCACCTGTACCACCATCACCACCATCACCACCATCACCTGCCCCACCATCACCTGCCCCACCATCACCTGCCCACCATCACCTCACCCACCATCACCACCATCACCACCATCACCTGCCCCACCATCACCACCATCACCACCATCACCACCATCACCACCATCACCTGCCCACCATCACCACCATCACCACCATCACCACCATCACCACCCCACCATCACCACCATCACCACCATCACCTGCACCACCATCACCACCATCACCACCATCACCTGCACCACCATCACCACCATCACCTGCCACCACCATCACCACCATCACCTGCACCACCATCACCACCATCACCTGCACCACCATCACCACCACCACCTGCCCCACCATCACCACCATCACCACCATCACCTGCACCACCATCACCACCATCACCATCACCTGCACCACCATCACCACCATCACCACCACCACCATCACCACCATCACCTGCACCATCACCACCATCACCTGCCCCACCATCACCACCATCACCACCATCACCACCATCACCTGCCCCACCATCACCACCATCACCACCATCACCACCATCACCACCAATCACCACCATCACCTGCCCCACCATCACCACCATCACCACCATCACCACCATCACCACCATCACCACCATCACCACCATCACCTACCCACCATCACCACCATCACCACCATCACCTGCACACCCCACCATGCACCACCATCACCACCATCACCACCATCACCACCATCACCTGCACCACCACCACCCATCATCACCATCACCACCATCACCACCATCACCTACCACCATCACCACCATCACCACCATCACCGCCATCACCACCATCACCACCACCACCATCACCTGCCCCACCGTCACCTGCCCCACCATCACCGCCATCACCACCATCACCTACCCACCATCACCACCATCACCACCACCACCATCACCTGCACCACCATCACCACCATCACCTGCCCCACCATCACCACCATCATCACCATCACCACCATCACCTGCCCCACCATCACCTGCACCACCATCCCCACCATCACCACCATCACCTGGACCAGGTGTGTGTGCGTGTTGTGTGTGCGTGTGCCACAGGAGGGATTACTATGGAGGGAACTGGGCGAGTTTCAATCTTCAAGGGCTGCAGGACTGGATCAGAGACTGCACCACGGTTTGTGATGCACCACCACCCCACCACGCGACAAAGGCAAAGATCCCCGTGTAGCCTCAACAGACTTGGGGCAAGTGCTGTTAGCGAGCAGCAATGAAGGCCGGCATGGCACACGAGAGGGTGGGTGGCCAGCACCACGCCCGGCCGCCTTTGTCTCCCCAGTGGCGATGTTTACACACCGCAGCACTGATTTGAGGCTGAGTCACCGGTGTTGGCCGTGAGCGGGAATTGAACTCGGGATGCCGGGTTTGTAGCGCAGCTCAACGCTAACCACAACACCACCGCTNCCCATACACCCTAATACACACACAGATGCACACAGACGCACACAAAACACACACACACACACACACACACAGACACACACAGACACAACACAACACAGCCGCATTCGCCGCTAAGTGGCGGTGACGTCACCACGACGCTTGTGCCAGGCCATGTGCACCTTGAGGCACATGAAGTGTCGAACGCCCGCTGGCAGGAGGTCACGGGACATACCAGCAGGTGCCACGGGTCGACTGACTGAGATGACCGAGATGACTGGCAGATGCACCACCTGTGCCCCTACTGTGCCAACTTGCTGTGCTTTATCCACCCGGCGTTCCGCTCATGGTTGTGAGCGTTATACACACACGCACGCGCGCGCACAAAGACCCATCCTCTCCCCCGTATAGCCTTCAACAGACAGTGGGTGCAAGCGCCGTTGACGAGCAGCAGCAGTAGCAGCAGCAGTGCAGCAGCAGCAGCAGCAGCAGTAGCAGCAGTAGCAGGAGCAGCAGCAGCATCATCATCAGCAGCAGCAGTAGCATCNTCATCATCATCAGCAGCAGCAGTAGCAGCAGCAGCNTCATCAGCAGCAGCAGCAGCAGTCAGCAGCAGCAGCAGNAGCAGCAGCAGCAACAACAGTCAGCAGCATCAGCAGCAGCAGCAGTAGTAGCAGCAGCAGCAGTAGCAGCAGCAGCAGCAGCATCAGCAGCAGCAGTCAGCAGCAGCAGTAGCAGCAGCATCAGCAGCAGCAGCATCAGCAGCAGCAGTAGCAGCATCAGCAGCAGCAGCAGTAGCAGCAGCAGCAACAACATCAGCAGCAGCAGTAGCAGCATTAGTAGCAGCAGTAGCAGCAGTAGCAGCAGCAGTAGCAGCAGTAGCAGCAGCAGCAGTAGCAGAGTAGGCAGCAGCAGCAGTAGCAGCATCATAGTATATCAGCAGCAGCAACAGCAGCATCATCATCAGCAGCAGCAGCAGCAGCNTCAGCAGCAGCATCATCAGCAGCAGCATCATCAGCAGCAGCATCATCTAGAGCAGCGAGCAGCATCATCAGCAGCAGCATCATCTGCAGCAGCATCAGCAGCAGCTCATCAGCAGCAGTAGCAGCATCAGCAGCAGCAGCATCATCAGCAGAAGCAGCCCCAGGACCACCTGTCTCCAGCGCTCGCTGAGTCCGGGCCGCAGATTCTACTCTCCCCAGCCCNGTCTCAGCGTCTTCCGTTCTCTCCCCCCCGCACCCCCCGCACCCCCCCCGCCGCAGCAGGAGTGGCGGTGCCGCAGCGAGCGCAGGCAGGAGGGGGAGGGTCACCCGGCCCGGGGAGAAGCCGGTGAGACGCTGGTGCCGCTCAACGGCCACGATGGCGGCGACATTGGCGACGTGGAGGTGTTCTACTACGAGAGGTGGGGGGGTGGGTGTAGGTGATGGGGGTGGTGATAGGGTGGTGATAGGGGTGGTGAAAGGGGTGGTGATAGGGGTGGTGATAGGGGTTGGTGATAGGGATAGTGATAGGGGTGGTGATAGGGTGGTATAAGTGGTGATAGGGGTGGTGATAGGGTGGTGATAGGGTGGTGATAAGGGTGGTGATAGGGGTGGTGTAAGGGTGGTCATAGGGGTGGTGATAGGGTAGTGATAGGGTGGTGATAGGGTTGGTGATAGGGTTGGTGATAAGGGTGGTGATAGGGGTGGTGATAAGGGTGGTCATAGGGGTGGGATAGGGGTGGTGATAGGGGTGGTGATAGGGGGTGATAGGGTGGTGATGGGGTGGTGATAGGGGTGGTGATGGGTTGGTGATAGGGTTGGTGATAAGGGTGGTGATAGGGGTGGTCATAGGGGTGGTGGGGGTGGTGATAGGGGTGGGGGTGGTGATAGGGGTGGTGATAAGGGTGGTCATAGGGGTGGTGATAGGGGTGGTGATAGGGGTGGTGATAGGGTTGGTGATGGGGTGGTGATGGGGTGGTGATGGGGTTGGGGTGGTGATAGGGGTGGTGATGGGGGTGGTGATAGGGTGGTGATAGGGGTGGTGATGGGGTGGTGATAGGGGTTGGTGATGGGGGTGGTGATGGGGTGGTGATAGGGGTGGTGATGGGGTGGTGATGGGGTGGTGATGGGGTTGGGGTGGTGATGGGGTTGGTGATAGGGGTGGTGATAGGGGTGGTATGGGGGTGGTGATAGGGGTGGTGATAGGGTTGGTGATGGGGGTGGTGATGGGGTGGTGATAGGGGTTGGTGATGGGGTGGTGATGGGGTGGTGATGGGGGTTAGGGTGGTGATGGGGTGGTGATAGGGGTNGGTGATAGGGGTGGTGATGGGGTGGTGATAGGGGTGGTGATAGGGGTGGTGATGGGGGTGGTGATGGGGGTGGTGATGGGGTGGTGATGGGGTGGTGATGGGGTGGTGATAGGGTGGTGATGGGGTGGTGATGGGGTGGTGATGGGGTGGTGATAGGGGTGGTGATAGGGGTTGGTGATGGGGTGGTGATGGGGTTGGTGATAGGGGTTGGTGTAGGGGTTGGTGATGGTTGGTGATGGGGTTGGTGATGGGGGTGGTGATAGGGGTTGGTATGGGGGTGGTGATAGGGGTTGGTATGGGGTGGTGATGGGGTTGGTGATGGGGTGGTGATAGGGGTGGTGATAGGGGTGGTGATAGGGGTGGTGATGGGGTGGTGATGGGGTGGTGATGGGGTGGTGATGGGGTTGATGGGGTGGTGATGGGGTGGTGATGGGGTGGTGATGGGGTGGTGATGGGGTGGTGATGGGGTGGTGATGGTGATGGGGGAGGGGTGGTGATGGGGTGGTGATGGGGTGGTATGGGGGTGGTGATGGGGGTGGTGATGGGGGTGGTGATGGGGGTAGTGATAGTTGTTGGGTGATGTGGTAGTGATAGTGGTGGTGATAGTGGTGTGATAGTGTAGTGATAGGGGTGTGATGTGGTAGTGATAGATTGGTAGTGATATTGGTAGTTATATTGGTAGTGATAGGGTCAGGGAGGCCCCGTAGCTTGATGCGGGGTCCCAGCAGCAGCACAGTGGCAGATGATGATTGTCTCGCACAGAGAGGCTGTNGTAGGCGAGGAAACAAGCCCGTTGTCACAGCGCTCGAGGCGCAGTCTTGCACGGCCTCCCTGCGTGCAAATAGACCCGTCCACTCTCAGCGAGAACCGTTCCATCGAAGAGAGACCCAAAGAAGCACACAGAGGGGAAGGGAGAGAAGGAACCAGGTGCCGATGGAGTCCCACAGTGCACCTGGAAGGAGGTCACGTGTTTTGCTGAAGGGGGCGCACTTGTGGGTGATGCGCAGTGATTAGAAGTGACCCATAGACTGGCGCGGTCACCCATGGACTTGCACAGAGACCCGTAGACTCACACAGAGACCCGTAGACTCACAGAGAGACACACTTGCTAACCCATAGACTCACACAGAGACCATAGACTCACACAAACCCATAGACTCACACAGAGATCCATAGACTCACACAACCCATAGACTCACACAGACCCATAGACTCACACAGAGACTCACACAGAGACCCATAGACTCACACAGAGAGACATAGACTCACACAACCCGTAGACTCGCACACCCGTAGACTCGCACACCCAGACTCGCACACCCATAGACTCACACAGAGACCCATAGGCTCGCACAGAGACCCGTAGACTCACACAGAGACCCATAGGCTCGCACAGAGACCCGTAACTCGCACAGAGACCCGTAGACTCTGGTGGCTCCCTGTTTAATTGGTCATCTCGTTTGATTGCAGCCAGTGGCGATGAAGGGTCGGAGGTCAGAGAGAAGACAAAGGAGGNTGACTCGGGTCGGAGGTTACGGCGACAGGCGACCAATCAGAGGGGAGCGCCGGGCGCAAAACTGCCGCCTTGTCCATTTTTCCGACGTCGTAAAGAACGGACGACGCTTCAACATCGACCTCGCCGAAGTGGCCTGGGGGGATGCACCTCGTCACCGTCAACATCGTCATCAACATCGTCTCATACATCGTCATCATCGTCATCATCGTCATCATCAACATCGTCATCAACGTCATCAACATCATCGCTCATTATCGTCGTCAACATCGTTATCGTCATCATCATCGTCATCAACATCATCATCAACATCGTCATCGTCGTCATCAACATCATCATCAACATCATCATCATCATCGTCATCATCATCATCGTCATCATCGTCATCATCATCATCATCATCATCGTCATCATCGTCATCATCGTCAACATCACCGTCATCGTCATCAACATCGTCATCAACATCATCATCATCATCGTCATCATCGTCATCATCATCGTCATCATCATCATCGTCATTCGTCATCGTCATCATCGTCATCATCATCAACATCGTCATCATCATCGTCATCATCATCATCATCATCGTCAATCATCATCGTCATCATCGTCATCAACATCATCATCCATTCAACTCGTCGTCTCAACATCATCGTCATNAACNTCATCATCATCGTCATCAACATCATCATCGTCATCATATCATGTTCAACATTCATCAATTCAACATCATCAACATCATCAACATCGCATAACATCATCATCATCGTCATCATCGTCATCATCATCATCGTCATCATCGTCATCATCATCGTCATCATCGTCTCATCTCATCGTCATCATCATCTCATCATCATCATCGTCATCAACCATCGTCATCAACACTCATCAACAATCAATCGTCATCAACATCATCATCATCGTCATCATCATCACTCATCAACTCATCGCTATTATCTCATCAACATCGTCATCAACATCGTCATCAACATCATCGCTATTATCGTCATCAACATCGCTTGTCATCGTAATTATCATCCTGTAGATATCATTGATACGAATGATCATCATCGTCAATTGAGATCATCACAACTAACATCATCGTTCGTTGACATCATCGGCATCGTCACGGGAAATGTCTGCGTGTGCGCGTTTGTCCGTGCGACATTGTGGGGAGCGGTGGTGCAGCGGTTAGCGCTACGCTGCGTTACGAACCCGGCAACCCGAGTTCCATTCCCGCACCCGGCCTCCAACACCGTTGAAGAATATCTGAACCGGTCCTGGGCCTCAGCTTGGTCAAATGAGTACCCGAAACGTCGTGAGAATTGTATTTTATTATGTTTTATTTTTATTATTTTATTATTTCCCTTCTAGATTTGAAGCTTTCGTGACTGCAAGGATTCATATGTTGATGATGTTGATGAGCAACTTTCGTTGAGCTATCATTTGTGATATCCAGAGGTCGCTTCTTGCAACAAGACCTCCTGCGTAGCTGAGTGTGCTCCCTGCCTGAGTGTAAAGCATGTTTAGCTTTTAAAGGTAAACATCAACGTGATGATTTTTATTCTTAGGTTTTTTCGGTAAAGTCACGTAGGTAAAAATTTTAAATTAAAATTAATAAAAGTAAAATAAAATAAAAATCACGACGTTTCGGAGGCAACACAAGCATCCTACGTGACTTTACCGAAAGAACCAAGAAGATGAATCCCTGCAGTCACGAAAGAAGCTTTAAATCGAAATTTGAGTAGCCGGTGTTGGTGCGCAGTGCCCGATTAAGCTAGAGCGGGGCCTGTAGCATATGATGTTGTAAAGGTGCCCTCAATAACAAACAAAAACACGTAAATATTCAAACACACATTTTTAATTGCGTGGTAAAGTAATTGTACTTTATTAATGCTACCCCTATCCCCCTCCCTTTGATGCTGCTAATCCTGCACAATGCACGGGCATAATATGACTTTGAAACCCCCCGCCCACCTCCTACGCATTCCACAAGTAGTGACTAATCACATATCTGCATTTCCCATAAATATGCTAAATTCCTCTTGATATGCAAATTTTTTGTCAAGGCACTCTTCCCCTCCAACCCAGCTTAAATATACGCTGCCAAGCTTGGTGGTGTTCATTCAGACGCTGTCTTCCCGACAGACCTGTTCTTCACCTGAGGACGGCTGCTTGCGTTGTGGCCGAAACGTCGTGAGAATTATTTTATTATGTTTTGTTTTTATTATATTATTATTTCCCTTCTACGTGACTTTACCGAAAGAACCGAGAAGAAAAAAGTAATTGTAATTTTTCATTTGCTATACAGCCGGATAATCCGACACCCGGTCGTTCGTAATAGTCGAAGGTGGTATAGTACTATAGTGATAGAGCAAGTGCAGAATCACTGAACCGGAATTGATAGTAAAATAAAAATTATTTTATTATGTTTTATTTTATTATTTTATAATTTCCCTTCTACGTGACTTTACCGAAAGAACCAAGAAGATGAATCCCTGCAGTCACGAAAGCTTTAAATCGAAACGGAATTGATAGCTTGAAAGCGTTCAGCGCGGGGTCCTTGAAAGTGCAGTAGCATTAGTAGCTACTTGTGCTACGAGGATAATCCCTCACTGGTGGTGTGTAGTAAACATCGCCACTGGGGAGACAAAGGCGGCCGGGCGTGGTGCTGGCCACCCACCCCCTCGTGTGCCGTGCCGGCCTTCACAGGTGCACTTACTGCAACAGTCTATTATGTGTGTGCCCGTGCGTGTGTGTGTGTGTGTGTGTCCGTGTGTGCGTGTACGTGTGTGCCCGTGCGTTTGTGTCCGTGTGTGTGCGTGCATATGTGTGTGTCTGTGTGTCTGTGCGTGTGTGTCTGTGTGTGAGTGTGTGCGCGTGTGTGTGTCCGTGTGTGTGCGTGCATATGTGTGTGTCTGTGTGTGTCTGTGCGTGTGTGTCTGTGTGTGTGTGTGCACGTGTGGTTGTGTCCGTGTGTCTGTGTGTGTGTGTGCGTGTCCGTATGTGTGTCCGTTGGGGCAAGTGCCGAGATCGGGTGGGTGGCCGGCCCAGCGCCGCCTTTGTCTCCCCTAGTGGCGATGTTCACTGCACGACGCAGCAGGTAGTCGTTTGAGGCCGAGTCGACCTAGGGGAGGACCAGGACCGGTTCGGATAATCGTCACCGGCGTTTGGCGACAGTGAGCGGGGAATCGAACCCGGTGTCGGTGCGTCTGTGTGTGTCAGTGTGTGTGTCAGTGTGTGTGTCAGTGTGTGTGTGTCAGTGTGTGTGTGTCTGTGTCAATGTGTGTGTCTATGTGTGTGTGTGNCAGTGTGTGTGTCAGTGTGTGTGTCTGTGTGTGTCTGTGTGTCTGTGCGTCTGTGCGTATGTCAGTGTGTGTGTCTGTGTGTGTGTCTGTGTGTCTGTGTGTATCTCAGTGTGTCTGTGTGTATCTCAGTGTGTCTGTGTGTCAGTGTGTCAGTGTGTGTTACTGTGTGTCAGTGTGTGTGTATCTCAGTGTCAGTGTGTGTGTGTGTGTCTGTGTGTGTTTGTCTGTATGTCAGAGTGTCTGTATGTGTGTCAGTGTGTGTGTGTCTGTGTATCTCAGTGTCTGTGTGTATGTCAGTGTGTCTGTGTGTGTGTCAGTATGTCTGTGTGTGTGTGTCAGTGTGTCTGCCTGTCATCGGCTCTGCCCGAAGGTCACAAGAGGCCGTTACTAACGCAACAAAAGCGGCAACTTTTCTGTCGTAAAATAATAATAATTTTATTTTATTATTATTTCTATTTTCTTTCATTCACTCGGCTGCCTTGCCACCTTTGAATCTCCTTGTCCCCCCTCGCCCCCCCCCCTCCTCAGGCCATCATCAATCACGCCAGCAGCGGCTCAACGCCACCACCACCACCACCACTCCTCCACCACCACCACTCTCTCCACCACCACCATCACCACTCCCCCACCACCACCACTCCCTCCACCACTCCACCACCACCATCACTCCCTCCACCATCTCCCTCCACCACCACCACCANTCCTCCACCACCACCACTCCTCCACCACCACCANTCCCTCCACCACCACCACCACTCCCTCCACCACCACCATCACCACTCCCTCCACTCCCTCCACCACCCCTCCACCACCACCACTCCCTCCACCACCACCACTCTCACCACCACCACCACCACTCCCTCCACCACCACCACTCCCTCCACCACCACCACCACTCCTCCACCACTACCCTCCACCACCCACCACCACTCCCCCACCACTCCACCACCACCATCACTCCTCCCCATCACCACCACTCCCTCCACCACCACCACCACTCCCTCCACCACCACCATCACTCCTCCACCACCACCACTCCTCCACCACCATCATCACTCCCTCCACCACCCCCGGGCTGCACTTCAAGTGGGGGGAGTAAGGGGGGGGGAGTCAGGTGGGGGTGGGGGGTCCCGTTTAACGACGAGACGATAATTAAAACGGGGAGAATGCTCGCGCCGTTGTGCCGCTGGGCTAGCGTGGCGGTGGTGGTGGTGAGAGTGGTGGTGGTGAGAGTGGTGGTGAAGGTGGTGGAGGTGATGGAGGGAGTGGTGGTGAGAGTGGTGGAGTGGTGATGGTGGTAGTGGTGATGGTGGTGGTGGTGATGGTGGTGGTGATGGTGGTGGTGATGGTGGTGGTGGAGGTGGTGGAGGATGGTGGTGGAGGGAGTGGTGGTGCAGGTGGTGGTTGTGGAGTGGTGGTGGTGGAGTGTGAGAATGAGGTGAGTGGGCTGGGCGGGCGACTGCGCGGAATTTCAACTTCGCTTTGAAGGATGCCGCAAAACTGTTTTACAAAAGAAAACGGCGATCCGATACGCACGCACACACACACCACACGCACACACACCACACGTACACACGCTCACACACAACGCTCACACACCACACGCTCACACACGCTCACACACACACACGCTCCAACACACACGCACACACACACGCACACACCACACCACACACAAATCACACGCACACACACGCACACACACACACACCACACGCACACACACACACACGCACACACACACACCACACACAAATCACACGCACACACGCACCACACACACCACACACACACACCACACGCACCACACACACACACACACACACACACCACACACACNACACACACACCACACCACACACTCCACACACACACACACACCACACACACACACACACACCACACACACACACACCACAACACACACACACACCACACACGCACCACACACACGCACCACACCACACCACACCACACCACACANACACCACACACACACACACACACACACCACACACACACACACACACCCACCACACACACACACCACACACACCACACACACACCACACGCACCACACACACACCACACCACACGCGCAGAGAGGCACATTTAAGTTCGCCGTCTAAATACTCACACAAGCGTCCGTCACTTGACGTGGTGATTTGTTTATTCTACCCACACGACTTTACCGACAGAACCAAAGAGTGTGGATCCGTGCAGTCATGAAAACTTCAAATCGAGATGTTACAGTTCAAGCACACAGCTCGGTTCACCGACCCGCGACGACCTCCTGACCCCGTGCCAGAGGTCGCAACCGGGTACCCGTTACCCGTACCCTACCCGTACCCGGCGGGTACGGGTAGGGTACGTGTGTGCGGGTACGGGTAGGGTACGGGTATCGGCCGGGTACGGGTACCCGTTTGCGACTCTGGTGCGGCCGGGTACGGGTACGGGTAGGCCGTGAGTCACTGGTGAGTCACCGTTTGTCACTCATTTCCCAACGTCTTGTCTCTTCTCACAATTCAAGTTCCTAGAATCAACCCACCCGCGCCTGCAACATGGCTTCATCCCAGAGGTCGCAATCAGGTACCCGATACCCGTACCAGGCCGGGTACGGGTAGGGTACGGCCGGGTACGGGTACGGCCCGGGTAGGGTACGGGTAGGGTAGGGTAGGGTAGGGTATGGGTAGGGTACGGGTACGGGTACGGGTAGGGTACGGGTACCGGGTAGGGTACGGGTAGGGTNCGGGTAGGGTACGGGTACGNGTACGGGTAGGGTAATCGGGTAGGGTACGGCCGGGTACGGGTAGGGTACGGGTAGGGTACGGGTAGGGTACGGCCGGGTACGGTAGGGTACGGGTACGGCCGGGTAGGGTACCCGTTTGCGACCCTGGTGCGGCTGGGTACGGGTAGCCGGGTAAGGAATCAAAACCCGTTTGCGACCTCTGACCCCGTGCCCCCTCACTGCCTCACCTGCAGAAGCACTGCGGCAACTCCCCGCTCCCGTAGAGCGGGAAGAGGAAGGGCGTGTTGCCGTAGCGACCGAGGCTGGCCAGGAAGCGGCGCGTGGCCGCGAGCCCCTCCTCCGTGGAGACCTCCTCCGTCGTCATGGCGATGGAGTGGACCACGAAGTGGCGCAGGTTCGGGGTCAGCTGACGCGCCGCCAGGAAGCTGCCAAACGGCTTGTCCCTGAAGTCTGTGGCGGGGGGGNCGGGGGCGGTGGAGGGATGGGAGGAGGAGAGGGGGAGGGGGGAGGAGAGGGGGGGAGGAGGGGGGGGGAGAGGGGGGAGGGATGGGGAGGGAGGAGAGGGGGAGGAGAGGGGGAGGAGAGGGGGGGAGGAGAGGGGGAGGAGAGGGGGAGGAGAGGGGGGAGAGGGGGGGGGAGGAGGGGGAGGGAGGGGGCGGAGGATGGGGAGGGAGGAGAGGGGGGNTGATGGAGGGAGGAGAGGGAGGAGAGGGGGGGTGATGGAGGGAGGAGAGGGGGAGGAGGAGAGGGAGGAGGGGTGATGGAGGATGGGGAGGGAGGAGAGGGAGGAGAGGGGGGAGGGAGAGAGGGGAGAAGGGGGGAGGGAGGAGGAGAGGGAGGAGAGAGGGGGGGGGATGGGAGGAGGAGGAGGGGGGGGATGAGAGGGAGGAGAGGGAGGAGAGGGGGGGGTGATGGAGGGAGGAGAGGGGGGAGGGAGGGAGGAGAGGGGGAGGGAAGGGGGAGGAGAGTGAGGAGAGGTAGAGAGGAGGAGAGGAGGGAGGAGTGATGATGGAGACATTGAGAGAGAGTGAGAGGGGGTTGGAGGGGAGTGTGAGGTGCGTGGAGGGGGAGGAGGAAGAGGAGCAGGGGAAGGGCACGGAGGCAAGGATTGTTTTCAGATGACTAAGAATTAAAATGAAAAAAAGATATTAATTATCATCAGCATCATCATCATCACGGAAATAATTAGGGGAACTAATGACGTTTGCACGCTCCGTGACATTCACTCTGGGCTGAGGTCGCGGCTGGGTGAAGAGTGTGTGTGTGTACGTGTGTATGTGTGTGTGCACGTGTGTGTGTGTGCATGTGTGTGTATGTGTGTATGTGTGCGTGCGTGTGTGTGCGCGTGTGTGTATGTGTATATGTGTGTGTGCGCGTGTGTGTATGTGTGCGTGCGTGTATGTGTGCGCGCGTGTGTGTATGTCTGTGTACGTGTGTATATGTGTGTACGTGTTTGTGCGCGTGTGTATGTGGTGCGCGTGTGTGTGTCTGAAACGTGTGTGTGCGCGTGTGTGTACGTCTGTGTTGTGTGATGTGTGTCTGTGTGTACACGTGTGTGTTTATACGTGTCNATGTGTGTGTCTGTGTGTACACGTGTGTGTGTGTATGTGTGTGTATCTATGTGTATGTGTGTATCTGTGTGTACACGTGTGTAAGTGAGTGAGCGGTAGTGTAGTGGTTAGCGCTACGCTGCACTACGAACCAGCGACCCGAGTTCGATTCCCGCTCACGACCACCAGTGACGATTTTNGACCGGGCATGGGCCTCCCCTAGGTCGACTCAGCCTAAAATGAGTACCTGGTGCGGTGTGTAAACATCGCCACTGGGGAGACAAAGGCGTGGCGTGGTGCTGGCCACCACGATCCAACCTGGGTTTTACCAGGCTGGAATGTGTAGGAGCTACTCCTTGAAGGTGGACCAAAGTCCCATCGGTCTCCGGCGGAATCTTTGGCTGGGTCTGCGCCGCATGCAACCACCCATGCCTACATTTGTTGGCCGGTAGGGGCTAAACGGGCACGATGACTGGTACCAGCGGTGTCAAGATCGGCCTCAGTGGAGGAGGCTCGTGAAGGACCACTGGGCATTGGAGGCAGTCGCCCTCCAACAACAAAGGGTGGAGGAGCGCCACAACAACGAGTGGAGCGCCGGGCGGCTAAAATGCAGAAAAGTTGGCCACAGTAGGGGCACAGGTGGTGCATCAGCCGGTAGTCATCTAGTCAGTCAACCCATGGCACCTGCTGGGTCTGCCCCGTGACTCCTNTCAGCAGCGAGCTTTGACAACTTCACGTGGCCTAAAGCGCACCTACGGCACAGGCGCGTGGTGACGTCCCGTCATTAGTGGCGAATGGCGGAGTATTGTTAGTGTGTTGGTTTGCAAAAGGAACCCGTTTGGTGTTTTAACTCTTAAACAATTTTTCGATTAAAAGCTTTCGTGACTGCAGGGATTCATCTTCTTGGTTCTTTCGGTAAAGTCACGTAGAAGGGAAGTAATAACATAATAAAAATTAAACATAATAAAATTCTCACGACGTTTCGGCCACAACGCAAGCAGCCGTCCTCAGGTGAAAACCAGGTCTGTCGAGGCGACAGCGTCTGAATGAAACAACACCATGCTTGGAGCATATATTTAAGCTGGGTTGGAAGGGGGAAAAGGGCGCCTTGACAAAAGAAAATGCATATCAAGAGGCATTTAGCATATTTATGGAAATGCAGGTATGTGATTAGTACTACTCATTCAGACGCTGTCGCCTCGACAGACCTGTTCTTCACCTGAGGTGAAGACACACAGAGACACAGACGAACCCCGCACCTGCGAACTCGTGCGCTCGCTGCTCGTGGTCCAGAGAGAGACAGAGATAGAGAGACACAGAGACACAGAGACAGGGAGACAGGGAGACACACAGAGACACAGTCACAGATGAACCCCGAGCGTACTGTGTGCTCGCTGCGTGGTCGAGGGCGAGAGACAGAGAGACACAGACACATAGAGATAGACAGAGAGAGACAGAGAGACACAGAGAGAGAGACACAGAGAGACAGAGAGAGACACAGAGACACAGAGAGGGAGACACAGAGAGAGAGACACAGATGAACCCCGCACCTGCGTACTCGTGCGCTCGCTGCTCGTGGTCGAGGGCGAGTTCGAGCAGCTTCATGAGCAGTCGCTTCTCCACCAGCGACACGAGGCGGCTGGAGAACAGTCGGCTCGCGACACGGCACCTGTGACAAAGATCCCCCGCGAGCCCACGCAGACTCTCAGGGCAAGTGCAAGATCCTCCATGTAGCCACACGGACTGTCAGGGCAAGTGCTGCGAGCGAACAGGGCACCCGTGCCCCCCTTCCCCACCGGCAANGACAAGATCCCCCGCGNAGCCCACGCAGACTGTCGGGCAAGTGTGAGAGCGAACAGGCACCTGGACCACCCCACCCCACGGCAAAGACAAGACCCCCGGGTAGCCCACGCAGACTGTCGGGGCAAGTGCTGCGAGCGAACAGGGCACCTGTGACCCCCCCCCCCGACACGGCAAAGACCCCGCCCCCCCCCGTCGCCCATGCTGGCTGTCGTTGGGCTCCGATGAAAGTGTTGGGTCAGGTTTGGCGGGTAGAATAGAGGGGCTAGTGAAAGTAGTTCGGCTTGGGGTCTAAGAAAGTCGGTCGATTCGTGGGTTNAATGAAAAGTTCGGCTTGGGGTCTAATGAAAGTCGGTTGACGTGGGTCTGAAGAAAGCAGATTGGGTCAGGCTGTGTCGGGCAAGGGTCACGTGGGTCGTGGGTCTGAAGAAAGTGTTGGGTCAGGCTTGGGTCGGGTAGGGTCGTGGGTCTGAAGAAAGTATTTCGGCTTGGGGTCAAGGGTCAGTGGGTCGTGGGTCTGAAGAAAGTATTTCGGCTTGGGGTCAAGGGTCACGTGGGTCGTGGGTCTGAACAAAGCTGATTGGGTCAGGCTGTGTCGGGTCAAGGGTCACGTGGGTCGTGGGTCTGAAGAAAGCTGATTGGGTCAGGCTGTGTCGGGTCAAGGGTCACGTGGGTCGTGGGTCTGAAGAAAGCTGATTGGGTCAGGCTGTGTCGGGTCAAGGGTCACGTGGGTCTGAAGAAAGCTGATTGGGTCAGGCTGTGTCGGGTCAAGGGTCACGTGGGTCGTGGGTCTGAACAAAGCTGATTGGGTCAGGCTGTGTCGGGTCAAGGGTCACGTGGGTCGTGGGTCTGAAGAAAGCTGATTGGGTCAGGCTGTGTCGGGTCAAGGGTCACGTGGGTCGTGGGTCTGAAGAAAGCTGATTGGGTCAGGCTGTGTCGGGTCAAGGGTCACGTGGGTCTGAAGAAAGCTGATTGGGTCAGGCTGTGTCGGGTCAAGGGTCACGTGGGTCTGAAGAAAGCTGATTGGGTCAGGCTGTGTCGGGTCAAGGGTCACGTGGTCGTGGGTCACGTGGGTGCCCCCCCCCGTGCCCCCACCTGCTGCACGTGTCCATGGAGCAGCGTCAGTAGGCGTGTGATGCTCTTGAACTCGACGTAGCGGCTCACTTGGGACTTGGTGAGGAGATCCACCAGGGGCCACGCGCATACAGGCACTGGGCACGCACACGCACGCACACACGCACACACGCACACACGCACGCACAGACACACATGCAGACACACACGCAGACACACGCACACACACACACGCACGCACACGCACGCACGCACACACACGCACACACACATGCACACACGCACGGACACACGCACACACGGGCACACACGCATACACACGGACACACATACGGACACGCACACACACACAGACACACGGACACACACACGTGCACACACACACAGACACACACGCACAGACACACACAGACACACACATATGCACGCACACACACGGACACACACACGCGCACACACTCACACACAGACACACACGCACAGACACACAGACACACACATATGCACGCACACACACGGACACAAACGCACGGGCACACACGTACACGCACACACGGACACACACACACACACACACGCACGGGCACACACATAATAGACTGTTGCAGTAAGTGCACCTGTGAAGGCCGGCACGGCACACGGGGGTGGGTGGCCAGCACCACGCCCGGCCGCCTTTGTCTCCCCAGTGGCGATGTTTACTACACACCACCAGTGAGGGATTATCCTCGTAGCACAAGTAGCTACTAATGCTACTGCACTTTCAAGGACCCCGCGCTGAACGCTTTCAAGCTATCAATTCCGTTTCGATTTAAAGCTTTCGTGACTGCAGGGATTCATCTTCTTGGTTCTTTCGGTAAAGTCATCACGTAGTATGCAAATAATAAAATTATAAAAATAAAAAACTAATAAAAATAAAACATAATAAAATAATTCTCACGACGTTTCGGCCACAACGCAAGCAGCCGTCCTCAGGTGAAGAACAGGTCTGTCGGGCGACAGCGTCTGAATGAACACCACCAGCTTGGAGCGTATATTTAAGCTGGGTTGGAGGGGAAGAGGCCTTGACAAAAAATTTGCATATCAAGAGGAATTTAGCATATTTATGGAAATGCAGATATGGATTAGTCACTACTTGTGGAATGCGTAGGAGGTGGGCGGGGGTTTCAAAGTCATATATGCCCGTGCATTGTGCAGGATTAGCAGCATCAAAGGGAGGGATAGGGTAGCATAATAAAGTACAATTACTTACCACGCAATTAAAAATGTGTGTTTGAATATTTACGTGTTTTTTGTTTGTTACTGAGGGCACCTTTACAACATCATATGCTACAGGCCCCGCTCTAGCTTAATCGGGCACTGTGCACCAACACCGGCTACTCAAATTTCGATTTAAAGCTTCTTTCGTGACTGCAGGGATTCATCTTCTTGGTTCTTAAAGTCGTAGTAAAGTCACCTAGGATGCTTGTGTTGCCTCCGAAACGTCGTGATTTTTATTTATTTTACTTTTATTAATTTTAATTTAAAATTTTTACCTACGTGACTTTACCGAAAAAACCTAAGAATAAAAATCATCACGTTGATGTTTACCTTTAAAAGCTAAACATGCTTTACACTCAGGCAGGGAGCACACTCAGCTACGCAGGAGGTCTTGTTGCAAGAAGCGACCTCTGGATATCACAAATGATAGCTCAACGAAAGTTGCTCATCAACATCATCAACATATGAATCCTTGCAGTCACGAAAGCTTCAAATCTAGAAGGGAAATAATAAATAATAAAAATAAAACATAATAAAATACAATTCTCACACGTTTCGGGTACTCATTTGACCAAGCTGAGGCCCAGGACCGGTTCAGATATCTTCAACGGTGTTGGAGGCCGGGTGCGGAATGGAACTCGGGTGCCGGGTTCGTAACGCAGCGTAGCGCTAACCGCTGCACCACCGCTCCCCACAATGTCGCACGGACAAACGCGCACACGCAGACATTTCCCGTGATGATGCCGATGNTGTCAACGAACGATGTCAACCATCGATGATGTATTCGCATGATGATCTCAATGATGACGATGATGATGACATGATNCTATGTGTGAGATGATGTATCGATGATGAGTATCTACAGGATGATAATTACGATGACATGATGAGCGATGTTGATGACGATGATAGCGATGATGTTGATGACGATGTGATGATGATGACANGATGTTGATGACGATGATAGAGATGATGTTGATGACGATGATGATGACGATAATAGCTGATGATGTTGNGATGATGTTGATGACGATGTTGATGACGATGAAGATGTTGATGACGATGATGATGATGATGACGATGATGATGACGATGTTGATGACGTTGATGACGATGATGACGATGANTGATGACATGTTGATGATGACTNGATGATGATGATGACGATGATGACGATGATGATGATGTTGATGACGATGTGATGATGACGATGTTGACGGTGATGTTGACATGTGATNGATGATGATGATGACAGATGATGTTGATGACGATGATGATGATGACGATGATGATGTTGATGACGATGATGACGATGATGATGTTGATGACGATGATGTTGATGACGATGATGTTGACGATGATATGACGATGATGATAATGACGATGATGATGTTGATGACGATGATGACGATGATGATGNCGATGATGATGATGATGATGACGATGATGATGACGATGATGACGATGATGATGATGACGATGATGATGATGATGACGATGATGATGACGAGATGATGACGATGATGATGATGATGTTGATGACGATGATGATGTTGATGACGATGTTGATGGTGATGTTGACGATGTGATGACGATGTTGATGACGATGATGATGATGATGATGATGATGATGACGATGATGACGATGATGATGATGTTGATGACGATGATGTGATGACGACGATGTTGACGATGTTGATGATGATGTTGATGACGATGATGATGACGATATGATNACGATGTTGACGACGATAATAGCGATGATGTTGATGACGTGNTGATGACGATGTTGATGATGACGATGATGACGATGATGACGATGATGATGACGATGTTGATGACGATGACGATGTTGACGGTGATGAGGTGCATCCCCCCAGGCTCACGTTCGGGGCGAGGTCGATGTTGAAGCGTCGTCCGTTCTTTACGACGTCAGAAAAATGGACAAGGGCGGCAGTTTTGCGCCCGGCGCTCCCCTCTGATTGGTCGCCTGTCGCCGTAACCTCCGACCCCGAGTCACCCTCCTTTGCCTTCTCGCCGACCTCCGACCCTTCATCGCCACTGGCTGCAATCAAACGAGATGACCAATTAGACAGGGAGCCATCAGTCTACGGGTCTCTGTGTGAGTCTGTGGGTCTCTGTGCGAGGCTACGGGTCTCTGTGCGAGTCTACGGGTCTCTGTGCGAGTCTACGGGTCTCTGTGCGAGTCTATGGGTCTCTGTGTGAGTCTANGGGTCTCTGTGCGAGTCTACGGGTCTCTGTGCGAGTCTACNGGGTCTCTGTGCGAGTCTATGGGTCTCTGTGTGAGTCTATGAGTCTCTGTGTGAGTCTATGGGGTCTCTGGGTCTCTGTGCGAGTCTACGCGTCTCTATGGGTCTCTGTACTCTGGGTCTCTGTGCGAGTCTATGGGTCGAGTCTGGGTCTCTGTGCGAGTCTATGGGTCTCTGTGTGAGTCTATGGGAGTCTATGGGTCTCTGTGTGAGTCTATGGGTCGAGTCTATGGGTCTCTGTGCGAGTCTATGGTCTCTGTGCGAGTCTGGGTCTCTGTGCGAGTCTGGGTCTCTGTGGACGGGTCTCGTGCGAGTCTACGGGTCTCTGTGCGAGTCTACGGTCTGTGTGGTCTATTAGTCTCTGTGTGAGTCTACGGGTCTCTGTGTGAGTCTACGGGTCTCTGTGTGAGTCTACGGGTCTCTGTGCGAGTCTATGGGTGACCGCCGCACAGATCTATGGGTACACTTCTAATCACTGCGCATCACCCACAAGTGCCGCCCCCTTCAGCAAAACACGTGCCTCCTTCCAGGTGCACTGTGGGATACCTCCAGCTTCGGCGCCTGGTTCCTTCTCTCCCTTCCCCTGCTGCTCCCGCTGCTTCTGCTGCTTGGGGTCTTGCTCTTCAGATGGAACGGCTTCTTCGCTAGAGAGTAAGGACGGCAAAAGTCGGTAAAGATTTGCACGCAGGGAGGCACGTGCAAAACGACTGCGCCAATCGAGCGCTGTGACAACCAGCGGCTTGTTTCCTCGCCTACAACAGCCTCCATCTCCGCTCCCCTGCCGAGACAATCATCATCCTGCCACTGCTGCTGCTGCCTGGACCCCGCATCTCAGCTACGGCCAGGCCTACCCTGACCCCTATCACTACCAANATAACTACCAATATCACTACCAATATCACTATCACTACCCTAACCCCTATCACTACCACTATCACACCACTATCACCACCACTATCACTACCACTATCACTACCCCAACAACTATCACTACCCCCATCACCACCCCCATCACCACCCCCATCACCACCCCCATCACCACCCCCATCACACCCCCATCACCACCCCATCACCACCCCCCCCACCCCATCACCACCCCNATCACCACCCCCATCACCACCCCCATCACCACACCCCTATCACCACCCCCATCACCACCCCATCACCCCCTCACCACCCCATCACCACCCCCATACCACCCCTATCACCACCCCTATCACCACCCCTATCCCCCCCCATCACCAACCCCATCACCACCCCCATCACCAACCCCTATCACCACCCCCATCACCAACCCCTATCACCACCCCCATCACCAACCCCATATCACCAACCCCTATCACCAACCCCTATCACAACCCCTATCACCAACCCCTATCACCACCCCATCACCAACCCCTATCACCACCCCTATCACCACCCCATCACCACCCCCATCACCACCCNATCACCACCCATCACCACCCATCACCACCCCATCACCACCCATCACCACCCCATCACCCCCNATCACCACCCCTATCACCAACCCCTATCACCACCCCATCACCACCCCTATCACCAACCCCTATCACCACCCCCATCACCACCCCTATCACCCCCCCATCACCACCCCATCACCACCCCATCACAACCCTATCACCACCCCATCACCACCCCATCACCAACCCTATCACCACCCCTATCACCAACCCCCATCACCACCCCTATCACCACCCCTATCACCCAACCCCCATCACCACCCCTATCACCAACCCCATCACCACCCCCATCACCACCCCCATCACCACCCCTATCACCACCCCCATCACCCCCATCACCAACCCCTATCACCACCCCATCACCACCCCTATCACCAACCCCATCACACCCCATCACCACCCCTATCACCACCCCCATCACCACCCCATCACCACCCCCATCACCACCCCATCACCACCCTATCACCACCCCTATCACCACCCCTATCACCACCCCTATGACCACCCTATCACCACCCTATCACCACCTTATCACCACCCCTATCACCACCCTATCACCACCCCTATCACCACCCCTATCACCACCCTTATCACCACCCTATCATCAACCCTATCACCACCCCTATCACCACCCCATCACCACCCTATCACCAACCCTATCACCACCCCTATCACCACCCCTATCACCACCTATGACCACCTTATCTATACCACCCCTAT
>WFAB01001068.1:530000-646980 GCA_018977245.1 Lethenteron camtschaticum | reverse complement strand
GTGGAGAGACGTGGAGGGAGGTGGAGGGGTGGAGGGAGGTGGAGGGAGGTGGAGGGAGGTGGAGGGAGGTGGAGGGAGGTGGAGGACGTGGAGGAGGTGGAGGGAGGTGGAGGAGGTGGGGGAGGTGAGGGAGGTGGAGGGACGTGGAGGAGGTGGAGGGAGGTGGAGGGAGGTGGAGGAGGTGGAGGGAGTGGAGGGACGTGGAGGGGGTGAGGGAGGTGGAGGGAGGTGGAGGGAGGTGGAGGGACGTGGAGGGAGGGAGGTGGAGGGAGGCNTGGAGGGAGGTGGAGGGAGTGGAGGAGGTGGAGGGAGGTGGAGGGAGGGTGGAGGAGTGGAGGGACGGGAGGGAGGGGGGGAGGTGGAGGAGGTGGGGAGGTGGAGGAGGTGGAGGGAGGTGGAGGGACGTGGAGGAGGTGGAGGGAGTGGAGGAGGTGGAGGAGGTGGGGGGAGGTGGAGGGAGGTGAGGGAGGTGGAGGGACGTGGAGGGAGGTGGAGGGAGGTGGAGGGAGGTGGAGGGAGGTGGAGGGACGTGGAGGAGGTGGAGGGAGGTGGAGGGAGGTGGAGGGAGGTGGAGGGACGTGGGGAGGTGGAGGACGTGGAGGGACGTGGAGGGGGTGGAGGGAGGTGGAGGGAGGTGGAGGGAGTGGAGGGANGNTGGAGGGAGGTGGAGGGGTGGAGGAGGTGGAGGGACGTGGAGGGAGGTGGAGGGAGGTGGAGGGACGTGGAGGGAGTGGAGGGGTGGAGGGAGGTGGAGGGAGGTGGAGGGACGTGGAGGGAGGGGGGGGGGGGGGGAGGGANGTGGAGGGAGGTGGAGGGAGGTGGAGGAGGTGGAGGGACGTGGATGGACGTGGAGGAGGTGGAGGAGGTGGAGGGAGGTGGAGGGAGGTGGAGGGAGTGGAGGGACGTGGAGGGACGTGGAGGGAGTGGAGGGTGGAGGGAGTGGAGGAGGTGGAGGGAGGTGGAGGGACGTGGAGGAGGTGGAGGGAGGTGGAGGGAGGTGGAGGACGTGGAGGGACGTGGAGGGAGGTGGAGGGAGGTGGAGGACGTGGAGGGACGTGGAGGGAGGTGGAGGGAGGTGGAGGGAGGTGGAGGACGTGGAGGGAGGTGGAGGGAGGTGGAGGGAGGTGGAGGGAGGTGGAGGGAGGTGGAGGACGTGGAGGGAGGGGANGAGGTGGAGGGACGTGGAGGGAGGTGGAGGGACGTGGAGGGAGGGGGGACGTGGAGGGAGGTGGAGGGAGGTGGAGGGACGTGGAGGNAGGTGGAGGAGGTGGAGGGAGGTGGAGGGACGTGGAGGGAGGTGGAGGACGTGGAGGAGGTGGAGGGACGTGGAGGGAGTGGAGGAGGTGGAGGGAGGTGGAGGAGGTGGAGGGACGTGGAGGGAGGTGGAGGGAGGTGGAGGGAGTGGAGGGACGTGGAGGGACGTGGAGGGAGTGGAGGGAGTGGAGGGACGTGGAGGGAGGTGGAGGAGTGGAGGGAGGTGGAGGGAGGTGGAGGGAGGTGGAGGGACGTGGAGGGAGGTGGAGGAGGTGGAGGGACGTGGAGGGACGTGGAGGGAGGTGGAGGGAGGGAGGAGGTGGAGGGAGGTGGAGGGACGTGGAGGGAGGTGGAGGGAGGTGGAGGGAGGTGGAGGGAGTGGAGGGAGGTGGAGGGAGGTGGAGGGAGGTGGAGGGAGTGGAGGGAGGTGGAGGGAGGTGGGAGGAGGTGGAGGGAGTGGAGGGAGGTGGAGGGAGGTGGAGGGACGTGGAGGACGTGGAGGGAGGGGAGGGAGGTGGAGGACGTGGAGGGAGGTGGAGGGAGGTGGAGGAGGTGGAGGGAGATGGAGGAGGTGGAGGGAGGTGGAGGGAGTGGAGGGAGTGGAGGAGGTGGAGGGAGTGGAGGGAGGTGGAGGGAGGTGGAGGGAGGTGGAGGGAGGTGGAGGGAGTGGAGGGAGGTGGAGGGAGGTGGAGAGGTGGAGGGAGATGGAGGAGGTGAGGAGGTGGAGGGACGTGGAGGAGGTGGAGGGAGATGGAGGAAGGTGGAGGGAGGTGGAGGGAGGTGGAGGGACGTGGAGGGACGTGGAGGGCGTGGAGGGATGAGCTTCTCGNGTCGCTGGGTGTGGCGNGAGGGAGGCGCGTGGGGGGGGGGGATGACGATGCGGACAGNAGGCGAGGCGGAGCAAGCTGCAGCGAGGGCATCAGAGATCCCTTCCTCTCGTTGCTAAGAGAGACGACTCGGAGACATAACACGGGGCTAGGGGGAAGAGAAATGTTCTTCCCGTCTGCAATCCGATCGTGTGTGTTTTACCCGAGTCCGGCAGTACGTGGGAACCGTTATCCCATTACGGTGACCTTATACGATAGCAATTAAAAATAAGGAAAGCTTTTACAGAAATTGAATAATATAATGTGTCCGGCAGATGATGAGATGCCTTGGCGAGGGCTGTTGGGTGTTCCAGACGTTGATTCAAAGAGCAGACCTCCAGGATGGCTGCGTGGGTTCGAGCAGACATTCCACAATAGGTGTTGTGGCCAAAGCTTAGGCTCACATTTCAGAATGGGTTAATGAATGTCTCACCCAGGCAAATTAACCGCATTTGGTTCGGAAAAAAAATTCCCATCTTTACTCTGGGAGCCAGACAACAATTGCACGAGTTAAAGAGCGTACATATAGTAAATTTAGCTGTGACGGTCCCACCTGATGACGGAGATTTGTGTTGCCTCCGAAACGTGGTGGTTTTTAATTTTATTCTATAATTTCTATTATTTTATTTTTATTATTTATTTTTACCTACGTGACTTTCCCGAAAAAACCTAAGAGTATACAGTATACGCAGATCTCCGTTCTGGGTCTCCACACATGAATAACATCCATTTTCGGTTCATCTGCGCTCCACTAGATTCTCCAACCAATATTATCCAGCAGTATTCATTTAAAGCAAGCAAACACTGCACCGGTAAAACGTATTTATTTGTATGTGGCAATAAAGAACGGAGTTATTCTTACGGATGCTTTTGACCACAGCAGCGAGTGCCTGAGTTTGTACACACAGGTGAGTTTAATAAGTCCTCTTATATGCAGCCTAAATTCCAAATTAAATTTAACACGTGGAATTTAGTTCTATTTTGCCAATCTATATTTAAAAATGTAAGATGAAATAAACATTTTACTTCGTTCCACAGATTGTTCTTTGCAATATACTTCGATTGGCGCAGTGTTCTTACCCAAAAATTAACCAGGAAGCGCAATGACCTGACATTGAATAAAACATAATACATTTAGTTGTTTTCCATAAACACGGTCTGCTAATGCACACGTAAAATAACAGAAACAACTAACAACGTCGTGAATTCAACCATTTATCTGAGCTCATGTTAAATCAAGATTTTTTTTTAAAGTCCAGATTGGTGGTACACATCCTATTGATGGCAAGTTTGTGTAATCTATTCCCGTATGAATGGATTTTCTTCTGGACCTCTGGCTTCTTCCTGGTCACAAAATATGCTCAATAATCCTAAAGCAGGAGCTGTGACCATCAGCTTATTGCACAGTGTATACAGTGCTGCTGTGCATATGCGTTAACATTGTTACACTTTTGCTAAGTCTTATTTTTTTTCGGAAAAGACTTTGGCATTAGTTTGGGTGGCCATCGTTTATTATTTGGGGTCTTCTGGGACCATATTTCCTGCGATGTTTCCATCGATCTGTCTGAGTATAGACTGAGTTATTGGATCTTTGTTTATATATCGCAGGATTACAGCGTGGTATCAATGTCACTAATATCAATCTTAGAGAAAGACGCAACGTTCAAGATGGCCACCACATTACAACGCGTCAAGGTTCTTACATAAGAGCAAAACACTACCATCTGAGAAACACTCATTGTGCTTTTTTTAACATAACAAAACAAAAATGTGTAAATACGTTAAGAATTAGTGTGGTGGACATGGGCAGCGAGTCTTCCGCCAGCAGTGGAATGAGGCAGAAATTGCAGGGCTGCACCTTTTACCTTGACCAACCGGTGCAGCACGTAAACACAGGCGGGCAATGCACGTGCACCTTCAAGTCGAGTCTATCAACAGATCGCGAGCGGAATCCGTGCGCGTTGTACAACCGCCGCTAAAATTTAAGGCGAACAGATGTGGGCTTTTGTGCATATTTCTAATGAGTCGGCACAAAGTGTTTAAACAACACGAAAATATATTGGTGTTTTGACAGTGCGCCATGCAAACGGCCTTTGTAAACTGTCAGTGAGTTTACACGGACTTGGCTGTAAGCAAGTACCCGTGTTCCCAGATGCTCTAAGCAGATGCATTCGCTGACGCTGTGCAGCTTCGCAACAAAAAAGAGGTCAGATGTGGTCTCGTGGAATATCTACACATTTATTGCGGATTTTACTACTACTATTATTATTTTGCTGCCTAAGCTGTTTTTTGTTATGAAGGCTGCACGGAGCAGAGCACCATGTTAACTCAAAGAAAAAATCGGAAGTAAAAAAAGATGTAACACTTTCTTTACAATGTAACGGTAAAAGGTACAGCCCTCACATTGCTATGACGGGCCTCCATTAGAGGCAGCCATAGAGAAGCCCCTCCTCGAATGAATTTGGCCTACTTGTCCACACTGGCTAGACGTCTTCGAAGAGTTGGGAGTACCCACACTTGACCCCACCACACGTGACCTGCCGATCGATCAGCTGTGGTGAACCCATTTATAGTGCTGGCTGGACAGAGGAAGCGGGTGGGGGGGGATTTTATTAATTTGCCCATTTTATCAACTTCCACGTCAGGAGATACAACAATATTTGATTCTATAAATACAGGTGATGCATTTTGCATATACAATCATGCCCTAATGGTCTGCAGTCGTCCCAGTCACACAGTTGCAGGGCAATTAGAGGTGTGTAACATGTCAGTCTCCAAACCTGCAGTGGGTTTAATTCATTTACCTGGTTAATAACCAGCTGAGTTCAAGCCGTCATTCGCCCCAACTCTTCCCTGACGCGTCCTCCTAAGTGGCGCGGCTCGGTCAAGCGGGTTTTCTGAGCTCCAGAAAATCTCTCTGCTCGGCGATGTGTTTACATTATCCACATCTGCCAACCCTGGGTTTTTTTTTTNGGAAACGCGGGGCTTATGGCTAGTGTAAGCAGTACATCCGTGACATGTTTCAGTAAACACAGAGGAACGCCGCTAACTAAATATTTTCCCATTTTCCTCGTGGGGATTTTTTTGCGTGCCTCATTTCTTCCACGCTTCAGAATTCACTTTGCTTTTGTTCATAAACGAAGCTCCAGGGTGAATTTCTTGGAGGAAATTATTTTAACAGACGTTTGACGGCAAATTATGCGGTTTGCTCGGTCAAAGGATAGGAGAGACACCCTCCTGTGGGTGTATAGGAAGAGGTACAGCAAGTAGGCTGTTGAAAATCCGCGTGGCGTTTGAATGGTCTAAAATTATATCTGTGTGAAGTTTTTTTTCTTCCATGAATGCTAATTTATTTTACATGTAAACCTTCAATAATTGATCAAACATTCTGGAAAATTCTGAAGCTTCAATAAGACTACTCTGTACAAAGTAAAGCAATAAAACAAGCAATACAATTTTAATTAACTATGTTCAAACTTGTCGATCATAAACTATGTTTAATAATTACATTATGACATATTTTTAATACAGACAATATGGTTTTATTCAATTATCTTTAAAAATGTTTCGTCTCTTTCCGTTAGTTCGTTGACACAAAGTCTATAAAAGTCTTAAGCATCTGACTTGATAGTCACCCCTTGGCCAGTCCACTGCTGGATGAATACCTCCGCACATCGTGTTAGTTATGGGGCTGTTGACATCTTTTCGCCGTTATGGTCAGTGTGGGTATGTGAAGGCTATCCCAGATATCACTCGGCCCAAGATTTTGGCAGGAATCAAACTCAAGTCGCCAGTGTCAAATTGCATCGTGCTAACCGCTGCATCACCAAATTGACGAAACTATTATTCACATTTTTAGGAAGCTATTATTTTAGTCATTATTAATATGCGTTAACACAGTAAGATAAGGTAAATCGGCAGTGTAATGGTTAACCCGGTGACATAGGTTTGATTCCTGGCCATGCCAAGTGATATCTCAACCAATGCTAGCTCCCCCCCATTCGCCAATCTCCACTGATCAAACTACTAAACTATTCTTATTTTTCCAGCTATATAGCTCTTTTTCAGAAGCAACCTGGCAGCAAATGATAGCTCAACGAAGTGGCTTATCATGTGGAAATTTATAGCAGCCAAAGAATTGAAACACGTGATGCTGATTCTAAAATGTGGAGGGAAAATCCTGGCGGTAGAATGACACAGTGTTGAAAGTTGTTATTCACAATATATATATAATCATAACAAAGACTCCACCAACTGCTGTAAGTTGACAGAAATTGCAGGTTAGACTATAGACGAAAATTAAAAGCGACGAGTTGATATAATCTAAGCTTTAATTAAAAGTTTCATCAAAGAGACTAAAATAAATCTCGTGAAGGTCACCGTGAACTCCGGCTCTGCAAGTTCAATATTGAAAGTGCAGCGTTAAATTACTAGAAAAACAATAATTTTACTGGCGATCACCCATTAACCCACCTCCCAGGAATCACAACACAGGAGCATAAATCAAAGATGAATATCGCAAAAGGTCGATGTATTAAAGAGAAACACTGCAGAAAAACAACAACATTACACGATTTCCAACGAAAGGTGTTTTTGATACAAATTAGATTTCACGCTTGGTTGGGCACAGACAGAGAACCTACGCATTGTAGAATATTAATCAATGCTCCCGTGACAATACTTCCCCCCCCCCCNTGTAACTCCTTTAAAGAGCTCCATAGAACTTAATTCAGAAGCACCCTTTGCTTGTGGAATGAAAATCAGAGGCAAGATAAAAAAAATACAAATATATGATGGAAATATCGGGACAAGCGGTGGCGTAATTGTTTATGAACCTGGCTACCTGAGTTCGATTCCCAGCCACGGGTTGCATTCGAGGCGAGTGATATCTGAATCGGTGCCGGTCACTCCATTGTTCACCAACTCGCATTGACCAGCGTGGTCATTGGTCATACAATCCTGGAGACTGACAAGTTGTGGGAGGCCATCATCCAGCAGTGGATGCACACTGCGCTGTTGCTATTACATACGTTCCTATGACAGAGGTGTAACGTCCTTGACGAATGTTTACATTGACGGCTTAAGGATCTTCCACACGTCGAGTGCACCCTTCAAGACGCTCTCTTCTCCGCCAATTTCACTACGATTGTGCTATCGACGTTGTGTCAGCTGGCAAACGAATGCTCCATTCGGAGCTCTCACAGAAGCAGCACATGACCCCGAGTTTGGAAACGGCTTCCGGAAGGTATGTGTGTATGTATGTTGAACTTTGTTCGCACCGTATGTAGCCGCCAACCGTGCTAATCGGAGGTGCGGGGCGATATCACGAAGCTATTGCCGCATTTGCTTCTTGTTTAAACGATGGACACTGCTCCCCATGTGATTTGCTATAGATGTGCTCGATCAAACGGCAATAACAGCAGTGCTTTTTTTGGTCCTCGGATGGGCAAATGCAGTAAAATACACAGTCGCATATCCAACCGTGAAAGTGTCCTACCTGACCAAGTAACCGCCCACACATAGCGCAATTCTTGTGCGTGGTGCAACTTGGATTTATTAGCGATACTCGTATATCCGCCACTACTACAGTCCCGAGCCAGCCGGAGATGTGACGGCCTGCGTGTTGAATGAAGTGAAAAAAATCATTCAATTTCATCGGGGAGAGGCGGCGAGGAGACCGTCAACACGCCACGCAAGAGAATCCTGTTTCATCACCTCTCTCCGTTTGGCTTCAACCGTGGATCTTGTCAATGCTGGCTCCTCCGTGCTCCAGCATGTCGCCCCAGAGTGTCCCATGCGCCACTCGGCCACCGAGACGATGGGCCCAGAGTTCTGGTGCCCCAACTTCAAACTGTTTGCTCGCCTGTGGACACGCGGCGTTTCATCAGAGAGTTCGTCGCACCTCCGACGAGCACTGGTGGCTACGGACGGTGCGAAATAAGTTCAACTACTTACATACAGAGAGGCCAGGTAGACATTAGATAGGATGCTCACAGTTTTTTTTTAAAATCTGGCCTCAGTATACAATTTGGTAAATTTATAATACATCATTCAATTTTTCGATTTAAAGCTTTCGTGACTGCAGGGATTAATCTTCTTGGTTCTTTCGTAAAGTCACGTAGAAGGGAAATAATAAAATAATAAAAATAAAACAATACAATAATTCTCATGACGTTTCGGCCACAACATAAGCAGCCGTCCTCAGGTGAAGAACAGGTCTGTCGAGAAGACAGCGTCTGAATGAAACACACCAGGCTTGGAGCGTATATTTAATCAATAGGAAATATAGAGAGAGGAGCATTTTGATTTAAATGCCCTCTATGTGTCTCCTGCAAATTTCAATGTACATGTTACATCAATACCCATCTTTAACCTCTGTTCCTTCATACGATAGGGAATCATCTCTTTCACAATCCTCACTCACCTGTTGAGAAGACACTAACAGAGGGTTATTCGAAATTAGTGGGGTATATTAAATTGAATCACTATAGATCTGGACAACGCTTGCCCCGTACAGAACTACTTAAAATTATCTGCACCCCTCTGGAATCACGCCGCTCGGCCGAGAGAATGACGTGTTAGTCGCCTGTTGTCGTCACGGCTGTGTGTCATCTCCTGTGCGCGACTGTGGTCACCCAGAAAAGACCGTGCAACGTGTGACGACGCAATGCCCGATCCACAAATACGAAGGAGACATCACAGCGATGATAAACTCCGCTGCTCCTGACTCGGTTATCTTGCTTGACCGCCTGAGTGTGAAATTGTAGCTGTTGCTTTGCATCTAACATCAGCCATACGAAAGAAGAAAATGAAGATGATGATGATTGATGAGTATTTATGATGATAATGATGATCCCGGTCGCACAATTTTTTTTGTTTGATTCACACAGTTGGCTAGAAACACGTTCAAGTGATGTAGATCTCAATATTTATTGCATAATGACACGAGTCTGATGAGAGAGAGGAAATTCCATCGTGTAACTTCCATTGCGCGGTGGTCACCCACCGTGCCACCGAGCTCAGCGTCCGTTTATTTGCGAGTTCACTCCTCGCTGGATGGGCAGCGAGCCGTGACCTGCCAAGTGAGAGCGACCCGGCGACCTTGGGGACCGAGCCGCTGCACGCTCGAGGATGCTGACCTTGCTTCTAATGACCCGGCGGAAGCTCTCCTCGAAGCCGGCATTTGGAAGCTAATGAACAATAATTACGCGTTAACAAAAAAATACGCGACGGTTCGCTGAACCGAACAAAAACAACCAGGGGGCATGTGCGTAAGCGCACCGATGCACGTGAACACACACGTAGAAATCTGTTAACAAGCCACCAACTGACTAACCGAAACCCCGACTAAATTCCCAGGACAAAGAAACGCAACACCAGTCAGGGTTGCGTTTGTTTTTTGCACAACGCGTCCATTCCAAACCTGCCCACCCCCACTCCCAAGCACTGAAACCAACTCCGCTCACCACGAAGACTTCCTCCATCCCCCCCGCCCCGCCATCGAAACCTTTCTCGCGCTCTCCCTTCGCAGCCTGACACCAATTAACCCCGCAATCCGAGGGCCTCCATTTACGACTCGGCCCTCCTCTGTGCGAGATCGCCGCAGCCAAAGGCAGCCGCTGCGGGCCCCTCTAGCTCTACCCTCTCAGCAGCAAATCTTCTTGTTATGGGAAGGAGACATCGGGGAGGATGCCACGGGTAATCAGGGGCCCGCCTTCGCTGCCCCCTAATTAACAGCGCCTGCACAAAAAAAGCCCCGTGGATTTGGCAGCTCGTCAGAAATATCCATTACGTGGGAACCAAAACACAGCTGGCTACCGCAATGATTGGGTGGCATTAAGGGTAAGAGAGAAATAATTAGGCTCTTTTAACTGCGCAAAAAAATATCTCAGCATTGAACCGCTTGTATTTTTGTAACAGTTGTAGAGTCATGCACCGTGTCCAGATTCTTGTGATCATTGACAAATGTAGGCCATTGTGTACCGGTGTCAGGACTCACATTTCAAAGTCACACACAAATAATAAATTACACGTGTATTTAAGTTGCAGAAAAAATGAACAGAAAATACATGAAGCCTCTCTACACTGAGCTTAAATAGTTCTCCCTGTAATGATCAAGTATTATAGTACAGCATATATAATGCATACACATGTTACTCGTGGTTGTTTTTGAAGCCCATCATAATTATGTATTTGTTGCCCTCAATGCTATTAAATCAGCACAATAGTGAGTACCGCATTGTAAGAATCATCGTAGTCAGCCATGATCTCTCCACTGCTTGAGGAAGGCCTCCGCAAGCCATTGCCATCCTTCATCGCCACTTGATGTGACCATCCACCGAGCTCCCGCACACGAGCTGATGGCATCGCTCCATCTCGGCGGTAGACGTCCTCTCTCAGGCGTACTCTCGACTTTCGGCTCTCATATTCGCAATCATCATCAGCCATGATCAATCCACTGCTGGATGAAGTCTCCCCAAGTTGGCCCTGCGGCGTGGCAATCATAGCCAGCATAGGTGGCATCATTTATTGGTTGCTTTGGGGCGTCGCGGTGGCGAGATGTTAACTCCCTTGCCTTGTATACAGGAGATGGTGGGTTCGATGCCTGGAAATGTAGAGTTTGCATGTATCTCTCCCCGTGGTTGCGTTGATTTTTATCCGGCTCCTCCGGGTTTTTTTCCCTTCCACATTTATAATCAACATCACGCGTTTAGATTCTTTGGCTGCTGTAAATTTCCACCAGCTAAGCCAATTCGTTGAGCCGTCATTTGTGATGACATGGTCGCTTCTGGAAAAAAAAGAGCTGTATAACTCAGTAGGCCTTATCTGGTAAAATATAAAATAGTTGTTTTTCAAAACAGCACACCGCTACGGCCAAAACCACGGCACTCTTGGGCTGCACAATTCTGTTGCTGCCGAAACCGGACGCCCCCAATGCGCTGCACATTTGGGATGCGCTGGGATGTCAAAACACCCGTCAACAAGTGCACGATGTTTGTTGACGTCGTGGGCAAGTAAGGTTGACAAATGACTTGGTAAATAAAGGCGCAGATTAGCTGCCGTCCTCATTACGTAGATAAAGGCGGTGGTGGCGGTGAGGGGAGGGCCAATACAGACTTTTTTTTGCCAAACAATGAGGAATGTGTGGGGGCTACAATGCAATGATTAAAAGCATACACTTACGCCCTCGTTGATAGGATAGCATGACATTACGTAAATATATATAAAGCCATCGAACTGCAGCTCTCTCGGTTGTTATATTGCACAAGGGGACTTGTGTACATTCTTGGCGAATGGTGTTGGCTTATAACTTCAGTTTAAGAGCCATGATGCCCGATGGGACCACATTTTAAATATGAGGGATCGATCTAAAAATGATTCCTCCGTTAATCGCGAACTTGGTATCCGCGAATTGCATCTGGATCTCACACGACTGCATCGAGAGAGGAAGAAAGCGATGAGATAATGTGATGCGAATACAGCTATGAGATAAAGTGATAAGAGAGAAAGCTTACTCAAGTATTTATTTAAGGTAATTCATTAAAAGATAGGTTTACGTTGCCAACATAATTTTCCACGAAATGTCCTCTTCACGAGCATTCGCACCTCCGATTATCACGGTTGGCTACGTACGGTGTGAACGAAGTTAACATACATACTTGGAATATTCCTCGCGAATAGCGAGGGAACACTATTGCTCAATTCTTTCTGGCCGTACCACGGCGTTGTTCGGCACAATGTCCAACTGTTCGGTCCGCGTGCTGTGAACTTGCTCAGCAGCTGAGTAGAGCAGCTCTGGACTGCACCTCCGATTATCACGGCTGGCCACGTACGGTGCGAAATAAGTTCACCATACATACATACGTACTCGTCATCTGTGAAATATACTGGACATTTGTGAAAAAGAGCTTATATCTCCGGTATAAATAAGATTTCTGATTCTGAACTGCTCCAGTCATCGTATCCTCAATGAGCTGCCAGCACGTGGAGCGAAGTGTCACACCGAATAACGCGCGAGGCGCAGAACACGTCGGAGGGGTCGCGTCTGCATTGCCAAGGAAGTAACTCTTAGGTTTTTTCGGTAAAGTCACGTAGGTAAAAAATAAATTAAATTAATAAAAGTAATAATATAAATAAAATAATGATAATGTAAATAAAATAATACTATTATATATATTATTTATTTCTATTATTACTTTTATTAATTTTTATTTTTCTGCTTTACCGAAAAAACCTAAGAGTATGAATCCTTGCAGTCACGAAAGCTTCAAATCTAGAATAAATGCCAAGGAAGAGTTTGCACAGCGCTGCTGCCACTCGCCGCAGTGTTCTCCCTGCTCTACCCTTCCTCTGTCTTCAAATATTAAACCATTATTCGGTGATGCTGCATAGGCCAGTGGTTCACTGCACAATTAACAACAAATGCACTCAACACGTTTGTCAATAATAATAATATGCCCTTCACAGAAATATACCGTCGATAATATGTGAAGTTTCTGGAAATGGCTCTCCTTCACAGCACATTATAAAGTAAAATAAAAAATGTCAGTGACACTTTGTCTATGTTGTATTATACCAAATGCTGTAGCTGTTGAATGTGCAGCCGGTGTGACGATACTGAGACCCACAAACCAGAAGGGCTCAGGCAAACAAGGGACATTGGACAGAGGGGTGACCCCAGTGGATATCTGAGCAGCTCCGGGCCTAAAGAGTGACCATCGTAGAAGTAGGAAAGGTTGCACATAGAAGAAGACCTGATGGACGATGCAGGCAATGATGGGAAGGAAACTGGAAGGAACCGGAAAGAAAGGAAGACCTAAACGAGAATGGCTTCACGGCGACATCAGAGATTGGTACCAGAAAGTCGTGGCCCTACGTGAGCACATTGCCACAAGAGAGAGATGAAAGTGGAAAAAAATGACGAAATCATATTTTTGGTTCTTTCAGTAAAGTCACGTAGAAGGGAAATAATAAAAAAATAAAACATAATATAATAACATTTTCACGACGTGTTGGCCACAACACAAGCAGCCGTCCTCAGGTGAAAAAATAGAGCTGTCGGAAAGACAGCGTCCCGAACAGCTGTTTTTTCACCTGGATGTCTGCTTGTGTTGTGGCTGAAACGTCGTGAGAATTTTATTATATTATGTTTATTTTATTTATTTTATTATTTCCCTTCTACGTGACTTTACCGAAAGAACCAAAAATATGAATCACTGCAGTCACGAAAGCTTTAAATCGAAAAATGACGAAATGCACAGTGGACACCTACTGCGGGCAATCTGCCCATTGATCGTGATGATGGTGATGATGACCACGGCCCAATGTCAACGGCGTTACGCCGCTGGCTGAGCAGAGCAGGAGATGGATGCAAAGAGCTCGCGGCTTGGACGAGAAGGGACACGGATCTCACGTGTCTTGCTGGAATGCCTCGCATGCGTTTCCGTCGCACGTCAGGGCGGCATGCAAAAAGCGCTTTGTTTGAGTGTTAATATACCACGAGCAACCAGCCGTTATCAAAGCTCGTCGTGCACTCCTGTTTGGCCCTCCTAACAAATGGTTGCGCGTGTTTGGCAAGGGGAAAAGAAAAGATCAGAGTGGATTGATGATCTTTGTTATTTTTGTAATCGATTTTTCACTGCGATGTTAATGATATTGATATTCATTCAAATAATGTCTTATTGCCTATGTCTTATGGGGCTGGATGGGGAGGGGCTGGTCACCCCGTGGTGCCCTTATAAAACTCAACGTATAACCTACTCACGCCGGCTTGTGCCCGCCCTCACAGTCGGCCATATTTACGAAATACACCACACCGCCGTTGACCCTGGCCATTGACCGAGCAACCCAACGTTCCTACCAGCTCCCTCCGCAGTAATGTGTTCTACAGTTTGCATCATTGTACGTCATTAGTGCTGTAATTCAAACTTAAACGTTTAAGACAAGACGACCCCGCCTGCTGAAAATACTTCGCGTAATATTCGACGACAAAACACGTTTGACTTGACTTTGTTTCTAGTGGTGGCGCAATGGTGAGCACACTGTGCTATGAACTTCCTCGCCAGGGTTAACATCAGCGGCGAGTGGTGTCTGAACTGGTCCTGGGCCCTCTGGTTACCAACCCGCATTGACCAGCGCGGTGAAGTATGGTCAACCTCCCCCGCCCCCCCACCTTGATCTATCATCGATGTAGCTTTGGGGGGGGGGCTTCTTCCAGCAGATGATTGACAAAGGGCTAACATAAATATTAGTATTGTTCATTATTTAATATCAGTAACTTTAAACAAAAATTAAGTAATCACATTTATAGGGCCTTGGTCGCACACCGATCTTTTCCAATGACTATACCGCATTGAAAAATGTTACCTTAACATTTCATTTCCCCCCCCCCCCCCCCAAATTTTTTTTCTTCCAATATTCCCTTTAAGTGTAATTGGCGTCACACTGTCATGCAAATCTCGGTGTTGACGGAACCACCAAAGCGGCAATCTGAAGTTCAATTGGTGCGCATGAGCAACCGCGACTACGTCGGAACGGCTGTTCCTGTTTGTCGATCCGCCCTTCAGAGAAAGGCGTGTGACCTGCAAAGTGCTACGAAACACAATCTTACAACAAGACAACCCCGCCTGCTAGCAGCCACACCACGCCTCTCTTAAGGGAGGCGGGAGGGGGGGTTAAAATCCTGTGTTCTGCGATGTGTCCACAGCTTTCTAATTTACGTCTCGTGGAGATAAGCCACGTTGGCCAATCCGGCCTCTATCAGGGCGAGCCTCTTGCCGAGGCAAGTTTATATGGCTTCACTTCTGCCAGTTATTTTTCCCCAAGACGAAATTCTCGTGGGAAAGAGGCCACGGTTGTGAGGCCGTTTAGCTCATGTCTGACTTGGGAGCTCTAAAGGTACTTAGCAGGATAAGGCTGGATCACGACCATCATAAATTTACGGCTGCTTGCGCGGCTCTGCAGTGAAAGACCCAACAGATCGCAGCTGCGTGTCATCATAACCTTTGAGCGATTTCAGAAAATTATTGAAGACGCTATTTTACATGTGCACGTTTATTCAGCAACGTCTTATCGCGTGTTTTTGTTTTGTACTGTGCACAATTCAGATAGCAATGGGCTCTGTGACTTTCCAGACTGTAATGTTGGCGCAGTGCTTTCAGTCTGCCGTGTTTATATCGAAAGCTGTTGTCTGGCTGACTGCTGCTCGATACAGTTGTAGTCAGTGATCGCCAAATACAAAGATCCCCCGTATAGGCTTAACAGGCTGCTGGGAGCAAGTGCTGTGAGCGAGCAGCTATGAAGGGCGACACGGCGCACGAGGGGTGGGTGGCCAGCACCAGGTCCGGCCGCCTTTGTCTCCCGAGCGGCGATGTTTACACCCTGCACCAGGTAATGTACTCATTTGGTGTTGATGTTGGCCTTGAGAGAGAATCGAACTCGGGTCGCCGGGTGCGTAGCGCGGTGCATTCACCGCTACACACAGAAATGCAGAAATAAAGTTAAAATCTTGACCTTCGACGAACGCAATTTCAGACTCGCTTTAGCGCGCAATTAAAATACGTGGGGCTTTAGAAGACGGATGAACGGGTCACGCCCTCGGCATTTGTACACATAACCATTTTTACGATTACATTACCAATAAAACATTGTACCACTTGATCATGTCTCGTAGCCTCTCGTAGCATTTTTATTTGTAGTCTTGACCACCGACCGGCCATCATCATGATTCCTGCTAGCGACGTGTCCTCCCCAAGTCCACTTACTTTCCATAACAGTCGATACAATCAATGTCTCTAGTGTGATATACGTGCTCTCTAATCCACTGTTAAATACCGAACCTGTTTTTTCTTTTTCTCGGCGTGATTTATTCCAGTGGGAAACTTAAAACCTCGTGTTTTGTGCAGAGTGGTGAACTTTGACTTGGGTTAACGGACAGACGCATGTCAATGGAGCACCCCCCCCCCCCCGCGTGCTTTGGAATCAAACTCCACCAATTTCAGCCAAGGCCGAGCAAAGCAATGATGCAGTCGGGTTGGGTCTCGGACGCTGCGTCTTGAGTCAATGGGCGTTGGGCGGAAGGTGTCGCTGAGATGGGGTCCCACCGGGGGTCTCTCTGAGTGTCGCTCTGGGTGGCCTTGAGTTCGTGCGCGCACACCGCTGCAGAATCCTGCAGACCCCCAGAGTGGACTGTTTTAATGTTCACGTTGTGCACGGTTGTACCGCGAGAGGCTGTCACGCGGCACTAGGAGAGTGCACTCATGGGCCAGGCGGTGGTGCTGCGCAAGCAAGTAATCCAGGCACCGTGGAAGCGAGGTTTCGCGGATCGCACAAATGTTGCGAAACTCCCTTCTCGTGGGCGTATAAAAATATCTTAGGCCGGCCTGTCAGGAGCAGGCGGTTTAAGCAAAACTGTGGACTCTGCTCGTTCCATAAATTTGGGATAGAGTGTTTCTCCCTCGCACGCTTGGGTTTTCTCCAGGTGCTCCAGTTTCCTTTGCTACATGTATACACTCATCAATTGGACGATAATGCATATATATAGAAGACCGCAGAGCTTGGGCAAGTATTGGCGCCGGCCTATCGCGTGGCTGCCTTCCTGCTTGTCTGCAGGTCCTCTCGCCTCTGAGTCGTTCTCTGTCATCGACGGTGGGGCAATTCGAGTGCGGCACGTTGCAAGTTAAGTTGAAATGATTATGTTAAACTCAGCACAACTCTTAATGTGCCCGTGAAGAAGGATAGCGAATTGGCCCCAGGTTAATTTACAAAACAGATCCTGACCCCTCCCCCCCACCCCGACTCCAGCATTGACCAGCATGGTGAAGTATGGTCTAACAACCCCGGCCTCCATGACAGGTAGGGCGTAGGGAGGCCTTCATCCAGCAGTGGATTAAAAAAGGGCCGTCACATATACATACCCACAGTCATACACATCGATGGCAATGCTCGCCCACCACAATTACAAAACGTCGCATAATCACGTGAAACGGGAGCTGACGGCCAAGGCGAATGACGGAGTGTGACAGCCAAGGTGACAGAACGCGTCCGAGAGGACGTCCCCCGGGGAGACGGAGCGAATGAATCGGTTCGTGTGCAGCTGCTGGGGTGGATGAGATTCCGTCGCAGGCTTGGAGTGGCATACATCCAGCCGTGGATTGGCCGTGGCCGACGATGATGAATTACAGTCAGAATATGGGTTACGGGGTATGTGGGGGGGAGTGGGGGAAGGAAGTGAGTAACACATCCACACTTAATCTTCCCGCAAAAGAATAAACAGGATCAACACAACATCTGCATTTGCTTAAACTATGGTCATGCCCGAATAATACAACTCGTAAGCACGTGTGCATCATTGACACAAACCCGCACACCATGTAACTGTCGGGAGAGGGCATGCGAGCAGCAGGTGGTGGTGCATCTTTGTCGTGAGACGGTGGCGTGCGCGGGGTGGACGGTGTCCCTGTGCGCGTTAGTTGGTGATTGCAAAACGAAACATCACGAAGCGAAGGTTGGAGCGGTGGCACACTGGTTAGCGCACCGCGTTACGATATCAACACGGCGACCTGGACTCAGTGGCGCGTGATATCGGAATCGATCGTGGGTTCATACTTGAACGTATTTTTAATAGCTTAGGTTCACCACTTCAGCGAACAGCGTGCTGAGTGAGGTGTGACAAAAGCAAATCACACATGGCCCACACGTTTAAGTGAGGCCCCTCGTCCAGCAGTGGCTTGACAATGAGAGAGCTGTACAATACATGGCAGTGTAAAGCATTACGACGACCTGGGTGTCCCACCAACACCACGCTTTTCTCAGCCCCCCCCCCTCCACATTTAGACACACGCGTTTAGAGTAGTTGGCTGCAGTACATTCCCACGTGATAAGCCACTTCGTTGAGCTATCATTTGTGTCCAGGTCGCTTCCTGAAAAGAAAACAAATCTGTATAGCTCAGTGGGCCGTACCTGAAAACAAACTTTCGTTTTTAACAGCACGTTGCACATGTCCCACTTGGTATAGTCCACGCACAAGATAAAGTGAGAGGCGGGAGGGACGACTTGGAGTTCAGCTGCTCTAGCCCGGCGTCAATCAATATCCATGGGAAAGTGACCACCCAACTAACTCTGACGCAGGCAGCAGCCACCCTCATATACCCCCCCCCCTCTTGCATCATTTCACGGCTGTGTGTGTGTGGGGGGGGGATCTGGGTTCCCAGTCAACGGCGCAGCGAAGGGAAGGGGAGTCACGATTACAAGAATCTCTTCTTCAGACCCGGAGCCTGCAAGACGCACACGGGAGGGTAGACCTTACACGCTGCAGTCTGCGTGGGTAGGCATTTGATGGCATTATATAGAGAGAGAGTGAGCCTTGTCTGACATTGCAATCCGTACTTAGCCAGCGTAGATGTGACGGTACACACCCTCGTACCTCTCAAATAAGACGGTGTATTCTGGATAGGTGCTAAGCTGGATAGATGTGAGAGTATAAAGATATAACTCTACATATATATAATACACTACGTAGATTATTATTATTTGCTAGAACACTAAAGTCTGACAGTATATATAGTAGACTTTTTTTACTGGGAATTTAGTATAATTACAACACTACACATAGTCTGGATAAGAGTACACTATTTAGCCTTTAGTTAGCCCGGACTTTAACGGCTATAACGCAAGACAGTATCTAATCTGGATAGGCAGTACGATAAACATCGTAAACATCAATACTGCAGCAGTGATATTTAGATATATACCACGCTATATAGTGTGTGGTTAGGCAGAAGGCCACCGTATTATTCAACACGTGTATAGCCTGGTAGAGCAAGAGCCCACAGGGCAACACACACCACACTCACACACCGCACACACCACTCACCCCACACGCACCCCACACCCCACACACCCCCACACGCACCACTCACCCCACTCACACCCCACACGCACCCCACATCCCACACGCACCCCACACCCCACACACCCCCACACGCACCACTCACCCCACTCACACCCCACACGCACCCCACATCCCACACGCACCCCACATCCCACACGCACACGACACATACCACACACACCCCACACACACCACACACACCACTCCCCCCACTCACACCCCACACGCACCACTCACCCCACACGCACCCCACACGCACACGACACATACCACACACACCCCACACCACACTCACACCCCACACACACCACTCACCCCACTCACACACCACACACACCCCACACCCACTCACACCCCACACCCACACACACCCCACACGCCCCCGGCTATGTCCACGGGTTCCACAAGCGACACGGACGAGCTGCTGCGCGATCTGGAAGGCCACGGGTCGCGAGACGCGCGCAAGAAGAGCGACCCACGCCGCCCGGCCAGAGGAATGGCGACCATCGCTGTGGACGAATTGGACTTCACCTCCGAAGAGGGAAGCGGTTGCAGCCCCGGCAGCAGCAACAGCAGCAGCAGCAGAGGCAGCAGTAGCAGCAGTAAGGAGATGAGGCCGACACGCCGACGCCGAGTCACGCAGGGTCGACGCAGAGGTCGAGGAGCAGGAGGCGGCGGTGGTTCTGCTGCTGGTGGTGGTGGCGGCGCTGGCGACGACGGAGCAGAGGGCCTCTCCGAGGGCAAACACGGACAACGCAATGCGGCCAACGCGAGGGAACGGGCCCGCATGCGGGTGCTCAGCAAGGCGTTCTCCAGACTCAAGACCACGCTTCCCTGGGTGCCCGCGGACACGAAGCTCTCCAAGCTGGACACGCTGCGCCTCGCCTCCAGCTACATCGGGCACCTGCGGCAGATCCTGGCCGACGAGACCTACCAGAACGGATTCGTGCACCCGGTCAACCTGGTGAGTGACTGCGTCAGATGTCTGCCCAGGGCGCCGATGCACTGTTTCTCTTATGGACATTTGCAGCCCAGTGCCGCGTACACATTGTGCCACACGGGAACAGCTGCATATGGGGGTCCTCCTTAGGCTAGATTGCAGCAGGGTATTTGCATGGTTTAGGCGCTATATACATTTCGATAAGATGAGGTTGAAGTGTACGGGGAGCTTGTCAGTTTCTGAGGCTATTAATCGTCCTCTAAATCTAAATCCGTATCCTGGGACACCTCACAGAGTCTTCAGGACTCTTTTTTAGAGAGGTTCGTGCCACATTCGAATGTTTATCCAATACCGTGACTTCTTATTTGGCGTCGTGCGGCAAAGAAGCGGAGTATCCGGGAAGAAAAGAATACTCACGACGTATTCGAGGGGGTGCCGCTCATGACTGCCGTGTATGCTGGCCACCTCGCAGCGCGCAACACGTGGCAAGCGTTGGTGTTCAGCCATGCAAGCGATAACCAGACGCAACCCTACTGAGCTTCCCAAATGTGACGATCAGGCGCATTTCGGGGTCAATGAGCCGTAGTAACTTGGTGCAGCTTTGCCCGCTTGCCATCGGTTTCAGCGTCCCACTTTAAGGGTCGCAAATGTCTCGGCTCGCTAATGGGGAGGAGATGGTATGTTTATGTGTTTGTAAGTGGTTGGCACGAGACGTAAAGCGATCTCTAAGTTAAGCCAGATCCTGCGCTATCTGTGAAACCAATCAACATCTGTGTCGTTATTTCAGAGGCCAAATTCTAACATTTAGAATTTCAGATTTTTGTTTGTTTGTTTGTTACAAACCTAGGCTGGGACAATACTGTACTCATGGGGAATTGTGAGTTTTATCGCCCTTCTTTGACATCATTAGAATGTTCCGGTGAACTGTGTGAGATGGGTGCTGGGCGTGTTGGCGCACGCTTACGAACCAGCTTATCATCGCAAGGGTTGGTGGATCACGTAGAGACCAGTGGCACTCCCAACCCCAGAACTGCGAGGTGGTCAGGAGATGGCAGCACATGAAGCCTATCCGTGGGCGGACCTTTTGAAGGTCATCGCATTCCTTTGCGTTGTGGGATTTCTCCGGGATCTCTGCTGCCCTTATGCACAGAAACAAACGCTCCTCGAAAGAGATGACAACGAACAAGTTGCAATGTAGGAAACCTCTCGCACAAGCGGCTTGAAACCCGCGAGGCGTTCATTCCCCCGGCACCTCCGACTAGCACGGTTGGCTCCGTAAAGGTGCCGAAAAGTTCAACATACAACGTAATATTAGTATTAATTATTATTATTATAATTATTATTTATCCCGCCATGAAAATGTGAATTTCAAACACTCACCTAGACCGTTTACGGAGATGAGGGCAGACCCATCGCTCGTTTGAGAAGGAAGAAATATTCTTTGGTTCTTTCGGTAAAGTCACGTAGATTGAAAAATAATAAGAAAAAATAAAGTGAATAAAATAATAAAAACCACGAATGTAGACTGTAGACACTTTCACTGACCCGGGCCGCAGTGGTGGTTGATTGGTCATACTTCACCACGCTGGTCAGTGCGGGTTGGTGAAGGCGAATAGCCCAGGACCGGTTTCCGATGTCACACGCCACTGATGTTGGTCGTGGCCGGGCTCATAGCGCAGTGCGCTAACCACTGCGCCACCGCTCCACCCGTGCTGTTCGAATGCACACCTTTCTAATATAGGACAGTCTTATAATTAGTGATGTGGTCAAATGGCAATGTAGGAGGCAACGGATCATGATATTACGCATGCAATCACGCAGAATGTCATAAGTAGTCCTTAAGTAAAACAATATATGAGCATATATAATTTCTGTAGCGCTTATGAAAGTACAGCTGTGCTGGTGATTCTTACTTGAATGTGAAGTTTTTTTTAAAACAATAGTCTTTGTGAATTATGCCAAAACGTTGTTTTTATTAGGCCAGAAGGTACGGTGATATTAACTTTCAGCAATGGGGAAAATAAAGTCTGTTTTAATTATACGTTTGTACCGACGTGTTTAGATAATTATTGTTGTGTGAGGTCGCTCGATCAGAAACTTGATAAGCGGTCATTGTCGATTTATTCTTTACTGGAGTTTTGTATTCAAATGATCACGTGGAGCAAAAGTAAACTATCTCAAAATAAAATCACTCCCAGTCCACATTTTCGTGAGCAATATTCATCCAAGTACAAAACACGGTTAATAATACTCGTAACAATGAGAATGCATTACTGTAATGCTCGTACAAATCGGTTTATAATGTGAGTACAATTCCGCTTATTGGGAAGCATAAACGTTCATTCTGTGGAGAGTGACGAGGCAATGCTCGAATATGACGTGCATGCATATTGACGCTTTATCGTATTAGTACAGGTTGTTTTGGGGTTGTATAGTATTTATATTAAGCCAAACGCTACACGGCACTTGATGTGACTCAATCACTATCAATGCCAGCCATGATTTATCCACTGCTGGATAAACACCTCCCAAATCTGCCACCGTCTCTCAAGGTATTGCGATACAACGACCCACATGAGCGCCTGCACGCGTTCCCTCCTGTGAATGACACTCATAAGACGTTCGTTTCGGTCACCGGTCATCACCTCTCGCAACTTTATTTGCTTAGCAGCCAGTATGATGTTTTTAACTTTGCGTATGTTAAAGGCTGCGCAGTGGCGAGATGTTAACTACCTCGCCTGGTATACGGGAGGTCGTGGGTTCGATCCCACGTCTGTATATGTGGAGTTTCGCATGTTCTGCTCGTGGTCGTGTGGATTTCTCTCCGGGCCTTCCGGTTTTTACCTACACATTTAGAAACACGCGTTTAGAATATTTGGTTGCATTTCCACACGATAAGCCACTTCGTTGAGCTATCATTTGTGGCCAGGTCGCTTCTGAAAAATCGCTATAGAGCTGAGTGGACCTTACCTGGTAAAATAAGCAATGTTGAGTTTATCGTTTAGTTTTTATATTCACGAATCCATGTGTTACTATTCCACGTCTTTCAGTGTAATGCCAAGCACCCACCTCTCCATTATTACGTGTGCACTTTTCAACTTAAAATATAGATACGTTCAACGAATTATTATCAGCATGAGTCAGTTATATGCATGTTTGTCTTCACGTTGCACAACGTAGGCCTGCAATGGAGTCACAAACGTGCACACGTAAATATATATACAGAAAATACACAAAGTATCTTCCAAGAAAAAAAACATGTATTTAAAAAATATGTATTATATGTAATCATATACTGTTGGTAGGAAACATAAAATAAAACATAATGCGGCCTATTGGCCTTTCAAACCACAATGTGTCACATCAGCATGTGTTTAAGCAGACAAACTCCGAACTGGTTTCGACTTCTTGGCTTCATCAGCAGGGGTATGGCCTGGTAAAAAAACCGCTGTTTCATTGCCACGTGTCATCGCAAAATCCATCAGCTTAAGGCAGCTATGGAGCTGTCGTAAAACATTGGAATAATGAACATGCGTCTGTTGACAGATAAAGTTTGTTTATTTATGTACAAGTCTTATCTGTTGTGCGCCATTACGTCGCATAATTATACTATACGGAAAATTTGCGTGGCATATTCGATTGGTACACACACGCAATCTTAATTTGGAGCTTTCGTGACTGCAGGAATTACTCTTTGGCTCTTTCGGTAAAGTCACGTATAAAGATAAAATAATAAATTAAATACTAGCATACGAGTTTGATTGCAACACAAGCAATCATCATCAGGTAGTAAATGAAATAGAAACACAAATCTAGTATACTTAGAAATGGAATGTAATACAACAGAGAGTCGGATAACATAACAGGTTAGGTAGGGTGTTGACTGTTATGTTATCCGACTCTCTGTTGTATTACATTCCATTTCTAAGTATACTAGATTTGTGTTTCTCTTTCATTTACACACACAGCACTTGAAACCCAGCCATATGAGTTTGATTCCCGGCCACGACTAACGTGATTGTCGAGTGATATCCGTCACGATTCCTAGGCTGCCCCCTCTAACTTCACTAAAACCTGCGCTGCCGACCAGCGAGGTGAAGTGTGGATCAGGAAACCTCTCCCGCCTTGATCCAGCAGTAGTAGATAGACGGAGGGCGCCGCACACACCGCGCAGTGTGCCTGCACGATGCCAGGAGCGATATCGTACTCGGCGGCTGCTGAGCGATGTTTGCTTTGAAGCGGCTCGGTGTTTTGCGCCGAGTGCTCAGAGGTGAAGGTGCCAGAGGACCACTGCGCGCAGCAGCGCGCGTAATTCTACACTTGGCGAATAAAATACTGCCCGAGTTAGTTTCACACAAGGTCACACCACTCTTGAAGTAACACACACACACACACTCTCTCTCGTTGGTGTAATAAAAAAAGTCCTCTGAAAAGATCACGATGCACGTCGCAGTTTTAGTGGTCCGATAGGATTAGACAGTCCACGTGATATCTCTCACATCGCTGTGATGAGCAACGGGGAAGCAAGTCTGTAGGATGTGTGCATATATACGTGTAGGGTGAAATATCGTCATCCAGCAGTGCATAGACCGTATACGATGTTGATGACGATGATGCCAGTGTTCGGGCGTGTATACACCATATGTCATCGTTGTGAATATTAGGCGATTGCGTTAATGGCGATCTGGGGATGTCTTACCGCGTGCGCGCGCGTGCTCGTCTGATTCGCAGACGTGGCCCTTCCTGGCCGCTGCCAAGGGCGACTCCGAGCTGAAGGACGCTGGATCCGCTTCCCGCATGTGCGCCTCGCCCGTCTCCTCGCTCGCATGAGTGGCTTCGCTCCTCTCCCAGGGGGCCGCCACGAGACGTTCAGAGAGCGACTCCAGCATCAACATCATCATCGTCGTGTCNTCAGCAGCGGGAGCAATAGGAGCGGCAAGAGAAGCAGCAGCAACAGCAGCTACAGGATCAGCAGCAGCAACAGCAGAGGAATAAACATTGGCGCCTTTTGCAGGCTTCACCAGTTTGTCCACGTGTCTCAGATGTTTTACTTTTGGGGACGTCGGGGACCCATCGTTACTCATCGAGGTAGATTTCATCTTGACATGATGATGACGATGATGGCGATGCTGATCAAGACTTTATCTTAATATGATGATGAGTATAATCAAGATCATTCGATATTTTGACAATGATGGTCATGATGATGATTATTATTATGATCAAGATCTTCATCTTGACGAAGGTGGACGCGATGACGGTAACGATAATCAAGATTTTAACCGTGAGATGACGATGATAATTGCGATGGTGATTACCAAGGCATCGCCGCCTATCCCCGCACCACCACCACCACCACCACGATCATCGTTGTCAAAATCAAAGACAGCGATATGAACAGAGCATAGCTTTGAAAAACGATGCTTTGCGGGACGAAGCACTTAACGCATACGGTTTTTTTTAAATACAGCGTTGTATCTCTGCTGGCTTCCGGCAGAGGAGAGTTTAGCGGTACGCTATGTTGCTAAAATGTATGCAAGGGTCAGTTTATATGCAGCAAACACTTGTGTATTATTGCTAGTTTTTTATACGTATCAATTACCATATCAGTATGATGTACATAATCATTATTCAATTTATAAGGCACCTTTCATCGAGTATCTCAAAGCTTTGTACAAGACACGCAGCAAACACTCAGCATGAAAAATAGCTGACGAAACTAAAAAATATATATCATGCTAAAATAATGATCTCAACCAACTAATAGTTGAATACACGGAAGTGTCTAACTAAGTTTTCGGTCGTGTTTTACTCGGAGATCTTGGAGATGTCGCGGATGAGAGAGGGTCCCCAGAGTCCAGGGGCCAACCCCCAACGAGCCGAGAAGCCTCCACGAGCTGGGGACGCGGAGAGGATCCGCATCCACACATCGTAGAGACCCTTGACGGCACGTGGGTACAGCGTGTCCCTGATGTACAGGGTGATACAGATTTCTTGTGACCCCCCCCCCCCAAATTAATTAAAGCCTCACACTTTTTTTTCCTTTAGCATATTAATTTCTGTTTAAATCTTATCTAGGATTTTATAAAGCGCTTTTTTCAAAGCGCTTTACAATAGTTAGAAATTGTACATTAGTGTTGGCTAATGGGGATGGGGTTTGAGTGTTGGGGAGTGGAAGGTATGGCTCGAAGGATGATGATAGGGAAAGGGAGGTTAGGAAGGGGAAGGGAGAGGATGGTTAAAGTTTTAAGCACGAGGACAGGAAGTAGTAGAGGAATACGCTGAAATAAATATTCCTTAAAAGATGTATTTAGTTTCAGTGAATTAAATTGGGGCCACAAGACATCTGGACCACGCTGTAGGCTGGGGCGAGGTGGTTCAGAGCTTTCAAAGTTTGCCTGGTCCGTTCGGATTCATACAACCTTCATATAACTTGGCGTGTCGCCATAATTCATTCAACAAAGGCTGTTAAACCCAATGTTTGCATTGCCTTTACTGATGAAAATGTGGATTTTTGTTCTTCATAAAGACAATATATATTGCATATGAGCCAGTGTCTGTAGATTTGTTTTTTAACGTTCGAGACCCATGCTTTGGTGAAGGCAACATATTGAAAATGGCAATCTCTGTGTTAAGCTTGGTATATACAGGGTGGCCTAAAAGTTAGGACACACGGGGTTATATTTAGTTTAACAAATAACAGGGTCATTTTTAAAAATCAATGTTCAAACTCACTTGCAATAACATTAATGCATACAAGAATGATCTTTTGAGATGAATGTAGGACAGGTGTAATCTGTGAACATTCTTCAATTTGTCTCAATTCGTTCATGGTTCTTGGTGGAGTTTTGTAAACAATGAATTTAAGGTGACCCCACAGGAAGAAGAAGAATCGATATTAATAATGATAATATATACCATTTTAACTTTTAATAATAAACAATTGAAATGTCTTAATGTCAGTGTTAAAATAAATTAAATAACCCTACGTATCCTGACTTTGTGGGCCACCAATCCATTTATAGTCAGCTCCACTAAACTACCAGCAAGACACTATCGAGAAAACAACATTTTATTTGAAAAACTCTACACGACTCCTACAAATCTAAATAAACGTTTGAAAAATATATATTAACAATGTCCTCTGTGAGAAAGGGAGCCGTCACCTACACAAGATTCAATCAGCTTTTGACAAGAACGATATGCGGAATTAGTGGAGTGCCTATAAATGGATTGCCCTGTATATACCGAATTATTAATGACATGTATCACAGCATCTATACAACGCGTCGTGCCACTGTGAGATAAGACGGGGTACGCATCTGAGCGCTCATGCTGTACAAGTCCTTCAAGCTTGTACATATACTCGTGTACAAAGCAAGGGCGTAACTCGAATAATAATAATTTGCCTTCGGTGGTCGATTAATCTACGAAAGTGTTCTTTGCGAGTTGCTCACACCTTATCACATGTGTTTGTGTACGTCTGATGTTATGCTTTTTTTTCTTCAAATATGAATTGACACTTTCATCATCCCTTCTTTGTGTGTAGATTTCACAAAAGACGATACGAAATAAAGGCGGGCCTGGCTTGTTTTGAGTAGCCTTGTGTGACTGGTTATTTCGCGAACGCACTCACGTAACACACTCGCGTACCACGTGCTTTTTATCAATCTACATCGAAGGTTGGGGGGGGGNTTGATTCGTTACGTTCAATAATACATCCATTCGCACTGATCAGCGTGCAGAAGCTTGATCGAACAACCTTACCCCGAGAGCGACCGACACGCGGGGTAGAAGTGTTCATCCGCAGTGGATTGGCAACATGCCGTCTGTATTATAGACAGCACTCGCGTATGATGGCAGCAATCTGTCCGGGAGATGAATGCCGTCGTGGATATCTGCAAGCGACGAGAGGGCTGCAGGAGAGCGGAGAGTTCGTGTCGTTTTGCGATTCCTCCTCCGTTGGAGGAGCGCAAAACCACAGTGGGTTTACTACGTGGTCAGTAGTCTGGGCTGCATGGCCAGTCGCACACGATCCCACACCCGTGGGTTGTCTTTAACGCTGTGTGTGTTAATGCATGCATTAACAAGTATAACCCGTAAAAACAAAGTTTTTAACTATAAATCCTTTATATGCGTGGCGGCTAGAGTCCTCTCGTTCTCTGGCTTGAGATGGCTGCCACCTATGGGTCAGATGATTGCATGGCAGCATTAAGCAATTGGTAATTAAATATAATATTTTTGTCCTAAAAAGTGTAGAATTTTGGAACAAAAAATTTCACGAACATTAATTGTCACGCACAACGAGTATGTGTGGAAAATGTCAGCTCGATTGGATCACGGGAAGTGGGTTAAAAAACGACCGAAAGATTTGCACGGTCCTAAGCAAGCAAGCAAGTGAACTTAATATAAAGGATTTAACAAGTGAACTTAATATAAAGGATTTCAAAATAGGCTTTGGCAGTAATAGTACACGTTGTCCATACTCTTTGGTTCTTTCGGTAAAGTCACGTAGATATAAAATTAATAGATCACGACGTTTCGATCGCTAACACAAGCGACCGTCTTCAGGTGAGAGAGAGAGAGAGCTACTGAGACAAGGTCTTGTATAGGCCTGAGATGGGTGCAGCCTCAGGGTTGTCCTTCAAACATACTTTGCAAGCCACGGTCGCGATACGTGAAATGCAAAGTAATTGTAATAAGTATACCGCGTAATGTGAAATATTGCACACGCACACACGTACTACGCCGTATAGTTTCGTAAAAAAAGAAGAACCACATACGTTCATTTACGAACGTGCATAGTTCAACATGCATAGATGATCACGTGATGTTTAGACGAGTAATTTGTGTCTTGCGAGTTTACCAATACAAATGCCGCTGGCTGATCACTTTGCAATGCTCTGGGAGCTGTTCCTAACGCGTCTGCTCTTCAACAGCACAGCAGTGCCGTCAATCACGGGTAACCATGCAGGCACATCAGATCAACAGCTTATATATACCTTGTGTTCAGCATGCAAAGCCTTGCGGGGCAAAAAACAAATGTGCAGGGCCTTTCTGAAGCCCATCACTTCACCGAAGATCACGCCACGTGGTCTTTTCCGAGTGGGAGTGAGCGGGCAGACATAGTTCCTTTACGATCGCTAATGCCCTCACATCTTGCGGGCATCAAGTAACATTTTAACGGGCACCACGTAGAGGCCGATCTAGGGACTTTCTACTCGATAGATATACACACGTGCACACGCAGAGGCAAAGATCGAACGTTTAAGAGCTTTGGGCCATTTGGAGCAAGTGCTGTTGGGGTGCACCAATTAAGCCCCAGGGTTGTTGGGTCAGCATCATGCACGCTTGACCAATACTGCACAACGCCCGGCCGCCTTTGTCTTCCAAGTACAAGCGCTTTCAGCGAGCGCCAGGTGCTCGTTATTAAAGGACGTGTCGAGCTCGGGGAGGCTCACATCAGGATCAGGGATGAGGTTTCCACTACATGTTCGTGGTCTGGAATCGATCCCGTGTCTAGTAGCGCAGTGCACTCAAGTAGGACTCAACACACGGTAGGAAAACTCGAATGGAAAAACAAACATATATGAACATAATTATTAGAAGCTTTCGTGACTGCAGGAATCCATACTCTTTGGTTCTTTCGGTAAAGTCGCGTAGGTAGAAAAAAATCATAGATCACGACGTTTCGATCGCAACACAAGCAATCGTCATCAGGTGGGACAACCATAGCAGTTTTTTTCTTGCTGTGGTTGCCCCACCCGATGACGATTGCTTGTGTTGCGATCGAAACGTCGTGATCTATGATTTTTTTCTACATACGTGACTTTACCGAAAGAACCAAAGAGTAATGAACATAATGGTACGTTTATTCTAAACTCCACTGTTAATGCATAAATCATGTAAATAGGGTTACCGCATAGATATTGTTGTGGAGTTAGAATCCCGGCCACGGCTATGAGTCAACAGTGTGCTGTACTGTTTGTTGAAATTCTTTCGCACCGTACGTAGCCAAACGTGCTAATCAGAAGTGCGGGGGATGGACAATAAACTGAACACAAAAAGCAGTTCTAAAGAAACGAGTTTTCAATCTAGACGATTTAAAAGTGCATAGTTCCGACGGCTTCCTAATATCGGAACGAAGAGCGTTCCAGACGGCCATAGAAGCGCTCCTGAAAGCGCACGATGCAGTGCTCTAAAGAAGGCCCATTGCTTGATACGTCGCCGATTATATATATTTTACATTTTAATACCGCGGTGTTATTGACCGAACGTGAAGTTTCTGTTTGTACTTGTGCACCACTGCCAACGCAGCAGCAGCAGCACCACCACCCACTAATTTGAGCGCGGACTGCAGATATATCTGAGCCGTTCCTGGACCAAACCTCAACAAACCCACGGAGATCCACGCTGTGCAGTTACTGGAGGCTGCAACAACTCAAATGACGATACGGCGATGCAATTACAAAGTGATGTGCATTAATGACGATAGACATATGAGCAGTTAATGTAAACAAGTCATGTTATGAATTTTCATATCAGTGCATCTTCCAATTATGCATTGACGACGGTCAACCCAGACTAATAGAAATTCTAATTATTTTCTGTAAAGGCTAGAGAGATATTACATTTGACACAAATACTGTATAGTCCATGTGCTTATAATTAGAAATAAAACTATCATTTTACGTTTGGGACCCGGAAAATGGGCAAGGCCAGCCTAAACGTTCCACATTACTTTAAGTATCGTGTTAAATACTTAAAAGATAGACGTTCCCCATCATTAGTGAATCAGGCCATTCGACATAAGTGGAGTGTGACGCTACAGCCGAGAGAAAGCAGACTAATCCCATTACCAGTCAGCAGTATCTTTCGATTTAAAGCTTTCGTGACTGCAGGGATTCATCTTCTTGGTTCTTTCGGTAAAGTCACGTAGAAGAAAAATTATAAAATAATAAAAATAAACATAATAAAGTAATTCTCACGACGTTTCGGCCACAATGCAAGCAGCCGTCCTTCTTCACCTGAGGACGGCTGCTTGCGTTGTGGCCGAAACGTCGTGAGAATTATATTATTATGTTTTATTTTTATTATTTTATTACTTCCCTTCTACGTGACTTTACCGAAAACACCAAGAAGACAGTTAGCAGTATTTGTCTAAAAAAGTGCGGCACTGGATGTGCGGCTCGTAACGCTAAGAATCTCAAAACGTGTTCACCATACAGAATAAATCTCTCAGTGATAAATGTAACACATTTATTATTTTTCTATCTACGTGACTTTACCGAATGACCCAAAGAGTATGAATGTAATACAGTATACATATTTTCCGTTGTAAGAACTTTCGGAAATTTTGATTCACAGGAATTTTATCAACCATCCATTTACTCAGCCATTATAATGTGTACGGTTTAAAAGGGTTATCTCTGGTATAGCACTTAAAGTTACAGTCCAAAAAAAATCTGCTATATATTTTTTTAAAATAATTGAACACCTCGCTCACTCACTGGGAGTGAAAAGACAGTTACATAACACGTAACAGTACAACGCCGCAGATCCGACCATCACATATCCGCCCTCAACTCAGAGTCGCCCACACAGAGTGGTGCAGAATTAGTGCATGGCGTTATTGTCATTATATACAGATGTTCACATTTCCGAACTTTTAATATGTAAAAAAATTCGCCAGCGGTATAATCATTATGCCTTTCATTGTCAGCTTTGAACAATTCCTTCTGTGTAACAAAGCATCGGTTAACCGGCTAAACAACACGGTTATCGAAGTAGGTATACATGCACATTGTTAATGTTTCAGTGAGTCAAATTAATTATGACAAAATGTTCATCCCTGGCAATCCACTGCCATATGACGGTATCCCATACACCTGGTCCATGAGTCATGGGTGCTGTTTGAGCATACTTCACCATGCTGTTCAGTGCGGGATAAGGGGCCGTCCATAAATGACGTCACGCACCTAGGGCGGGTCAGACATTTGTGACGATGTGTGACGAGGGGGGGGGGTTTGAGAAATGCGCAACCTTAAATAAATATAGACAACACGTTCTACTTAATTAAATAGACTTTTTAATAAATGTTTTCTCCTACAACATCAGAGTGCAGCGCCACATTAAATACGCACTACAATGACAATAGTTTAAAGCGATTTGAAGCATGTTTTATTTTTGGGGGGGCGGGGGGGTTAGAGCTTTGTGACGTCATATTTGATGGGGGGTCTGACTTTTTGTGACGTCGTGTGACGAAGGGGGGGGGTCAAAAATCGTTCAAAATAGCGTGACGTAATTTATGGACGGCCCCTAACAAGGGAATGGCTCAGGCATCACTCGCCATGCACTGGTGTATGTTGTTGGTCGTAGTCGAAAATCGAACTCGGGTAGCCTGGTTCTCAATGCTCCCTCTGCTGGTTCTAGATGAGCGCTGTGCTGGTTGAATAGGCGTCATGTCGCCTGCTCCTAAAGCAGTGGCTCTTCTTCTTAACCCGGGGGGGTGCACGCTGGACCCCTGGGGGTGCGAGATGCCCTTTTGGGGGTGCGAGACGTGGGCAGTTTGTTTTAGAAACGAAACGCAAAGCACGGGCACGTAAGAACAACTGCATTGTTTCATTATACCTCCGCATTTATTAACATTACACTTTTTTTTACGATTGAGAACCAAAGGGCAGCAGTAAAGGTGAAGAACCACTGTTCTAAATCACACCAAACCGCGACGTTCACCACCCTCGACTGGCACACGGTGTGTGAACTGTCGAGGGGTTCCAAGTGATACCCGCAGCCGCTAGAGGGCGCTAAATGTAACAACCTGATCGGTGGTGGCTTCAGTTTCATTTATTAGGTACGAGCTGTACTACCCCGGCTTCGCCCGGGACTTGGATTCACCACACCCAGCCGCCTTTGTCTCCCCAGTGGCGATGTTCACACACCACACCAGTTACTCGTTTGAGCTGAGTCGACCTAGGGAGGCCCAGGAGCGGTTGAAATAATCGTTACCGGTGGTGGCCGAATCGAACTCGGGGCGCCGGGTTCGTAGCGCGGCGCGCACCGCTACACCGCGTTCGTTCCACGGCGCGGGTCACGTGACAGTACGTCACAGCTCACTTGTGCAAAAAATATCTGCATTATTGAGCTCCCCCCCTCCAAAAAGTGTATTTTAATAATTGTTGCATGTGTACAGTCTGGAAAGTACCCACATGGCAATTTCCAGTTTGTTGCATGTCGGGAAGTACGCTAAACATTTTGAACAGACACACATAATCACAGCTTTGCCTTTTATGTATATGGAGATAACCCTGTGAGCCATGCGGCTCTTGACTCGGGTGCAACCGCAACAAAACAAAACTGTTGTACAGCAGCGTAAGACCTCCCCATTGTTCGTCTCAGCAGCATCTAAAACAACCCAGCGAGACACGCGCATTGCGGAGAATCACCGAGAAACAGCATTGCTTATTAACATCACAAGGGACAGTGTTAGCCACGAGAGACAGAGGGACAGTCGTTATGTTTCAGTCATAAAACTGTAAAGAGAAACAACTTTGTGTTTTTTGTTAAATATTTCACAATTCCAGGAGAATTCAAATCACGGCAATATCTTCAACCATCCATGGACCAAGAGCTACGACAATGGGGACTTCTCGCTCACTCGACACTCTCACGGCGACAGGGAAAGAAAGTTGGAATCTCGTGCGGCATCCGACGGTCAACATCGCCGCGCGGGTCGTGGGGGTCAATTGGCCATGCGGCACCATCTCATTACTGGCGACGCCGGGCAGGGGGCCCGTGGCAAACCAGGACACGTGGAACTCGACGAGAGAAATGCACAAAAGTCAACATCTGCGTGCGGTTCCAGTGGTTGAAGAAGGCTCGTTGTGGGTGCTGTTAACGATTATATTCGCCTTACCTCTTCAAAGTCTTCAGGTGCTTTCATCATTCAGACGCTACATGATAATTATTGTGCAGGCTTGGGCAGGGATAATATTGTATTGGCAGCACGGATGGTCGGAGGAAAATTAATTCCAGACGTGCGGTGTTACTGTGCGGCAATATATGCAAACTCGTGGCTGCTTGCGTAACAGACTACAGTGCTTTTCCGTGCCACTCGTCACTTATATTACGACATCAAGCAAACGCACTAACATAATGGGAAAAAAACCTGCTACGATTATGATCAAAATGCAATTACTACCACTCATTGTACTGCACTTCTACGTTACCGCGTGAAGACGGGCCTTACCCGCCTTGACCAACCAGCAGCCCATGCAGCAGTTGATTGAGGAGCCCTTCGTTAACGTTCTGCTTGATTGCAGTCTTCTTCGTATGGATGATGTTGACGTCGAGCCACGACGATGATGATGATGTCACATGGAAGTGGTTGAGCCAGGCGATTGCGTCAGGAGCCGCGGAGTGGAGCAGCTGCGTGACGCCTCTTCCTGCTTAATTCGTGAATGGTGCATCAAGGTCACTGCTCTGGGTGACCACACTAGCAGCCACGCATTTACACTAACCTCTGCTGCTGTAACTTCTTCTAATGCGAACTGCTGCAGCTCCTTACTATTAAAATTTCCCTCCCTTTATTACTGCTAATCCTACTTCCTCCCTTTATGACTGCTAATCATAATAATACACGAGCATAATACGATTTGTGACCTCCCCACCACCTACACATTCACAAGTAGTGGCTAATCCCATATCTGCATTTTCCATAAATATGCTAAATTCCTCTGTTGATATGTAAATTCCTTTGTCAAGGCGCTCTCCTCCTCTAACCCAGCTTATATATACGCTGCCAGGCTTGGCGGTGTTCATTCGGACGCTGCCTTTCCGACAGCTCTGTTCTTCACCTGAGGACGGCTGCTTGCGTTGTGGCCGAAACGTCGTGAGCATTTTATTGTATTATGTTTTATTTGTATTATTTTATTGTTTCCCTTCTACGTGACTTTACCGAAAGAACCAAGAAGATGAATCCCTGCAGTCACGAAAGCTTTAAATCGAAATTCAGCCACGGAGAGTTTTTTTTTAATGTTCCATTTGTCCATCAAGTATTCGCATTTGCTGCCACATGCTTTGTGCCCGTGAGCCGTCGAGGGAGATGGAACCCAAGGGGAATCTTCTGCGTGCGTCGGGTCTTGCCCGAGGTGTCGGTGATGTCTTTGTGAACTCCACTCGTCAGGGAAACGCAACGTCTGGCGTCTACGGTATATCGAACAACTTCTTCCATTGAGATGAGCTTCACTGCACTTCAGTTTTATTCTTGCGTATTCTTGGCGGTGCTGCAATTTACAAGGACGCCATCACATGGGCTCGCTCGCTTCGTCACTACACCCATGCCCGTGATGTGCCGCCCTGAAAAATCACGCAACAAACTGCAACGCAGAAATTATGTTCAAAGATAAAGACCCATAGGCGGAGTTTGACTTCTTCTATTTGGCGGTGTGGCAAAGGGGGTTCGCTTTGTCCTTCGCATTAGGAATCGCGGGTGCATTTGAATAATCTAAAATAGTTAATCTGAATGGTAAACTACTGAAAATAATTTAATTAAGGTGTTCAGTTTGGGCGGGGGGGGGTTGCCCCCCCCACCCCCCATAATCCACCCATGCAAAGATCCCCGTATAGCCTTAACACACTTTAGGGGCAAGTGCTGTCAGCGAGCACCTACGAAGGCCGGTACGGCACACGAGGGGTGGGTGGCCAGCACCACGCCGACCGCCTTTGTCTCCCAGTGGCGATGTTTTAGACAACGCACCCGGTTCCTCATTGAGGCTGAGTTAACCCAGAGTTCCACGTTTGCGCACACAAAATGAATCGCTCTTATGGTGAAACGAAATCTCGATGGTCAGTTGTGTACGATCGAGGAGCTCTGAAGCCCACTCTAGAGAGGTGTTTGGCCTACTCTTCCACGCGGGCTAGACGTCTTCGGTGAGGTGTGGTAGAGCACCCACACATTTACAAACTTTGCTGAGCGAACGACGTTCTTGTCGACACACATGAAACCCGAGTTTGCTGCTGCAATTGATCACTTTTACTATTATTACTACACGCTTTTATTTAACTCACTCTGTCTGTTGTTGTCGTTGTTGTATCCTCAAATCTTGTAACTCAATTTTGACCCACTTCCCAATGTGGTATCGACTGCAAACTGGGTATACTTGTGTCATACTGATGACAATACTATACTTTATCATAAACAATAAGAAATATATTTTTAAACATTATTTTTTAGATGTTAAGTTTCGGCTTGGGTCTAATTGCCACGGTTAACTGACATTGCGTTGTAATTGGCCACGGCACCTTACGTTGTGGCAAGCTTCGGGGCCACTTCCTGGAGTCGTGGAGTTATTACTCGTACATTTCATAAAAGCGTGTTTAAAAAAAGTTTTTTTAAATATTGCTTCTAATTTTCCCAGGCGTCTCTAGCGACATCTGTCGACTGCGAGTTGTGTTCGCTTGGGCCACTCGTCACCCCTATGGGCCGACACCAGCAACAGCAAGCAGAATTTGGCAGCGCGTGCGTTGCGTTTACAGTAAGTGCGGCATGTGTGCTCTGTGTGTGTACACGAGTGTCAAATCGAAACTACCGTGCTTCCTGATTTCCTCTGCCTGGTTAAGTAACTGCAACTATCGCTCGCTTTAACACCCGCAGACGGTATTAGTATTTTTATAACAGCCATCATCATTTGCACGTGTGTGTATGTGTATGTGCGCGTGTTTGTGTGTGTATGTGTGTGTGTAAACTACACGTGGGGAGCGGTGGTGGAGCGGTTAGCGCTACGTTGCGCTACGAACCCGGTCATCCGGGTTCCATTCCCGCTCACGGCCAACACCCAGTGACGATTATCTAAACCGGTGCCTGGGCCTCCCCTAGGTCGACTCAGCCTCAAAATAAGCACCTGGTGCGGTGTGTGTAAACATCGCCGCTGGGGAGACAAAGGCGGCCGGGGTTCGTGCCGGCCTTCCGGAGGTGCCCGCTAACAGCACTTGCCCCGACAGTCTGCTCGTGCTACACTCGTGTGGGTCTTGGTTTCGTGTAAACGATATTTGACGAACGTCAATGCGTGACAGGCGCTCAACTCTGTTTCGTTTTACCGACAGCGCCGAGCTCATCGCCACGTGCTACACACGAATGGTCTCCCCCATGGGACACGGAGCTCGGGACGTGTGTGCTGGCCCGCTGTCGACATGAACTTGGGAGACGCAACGAAAGTGAACGTGGGGGAAGATCGCGAGCTCGCCCAACGTCTCTGAAGAAAAAAAAACAGGATCTCGTCGAGAAAGAAGGTAGCGAGGAAGGGTTTCCGAGCTTTTGTTCGGCTCTCATCGAGTACCCACAGCGAGCCCGAGGTCATTCTGGTAGCGTGTCACGACCCCGTGGGGTTTGTTGAACCCCGTGTTCTTGTACGGGAAATTTGAGTTGTTCGGATCCATAGGGCGGATCTATTTTGTTTTGGTCTATTTGTGTTTCTCCCTTGTGATGGGACGTTGTGGGATGAACGTTGAGATTTAAAAGGGCCACGGGGTGACCACTGAGGTCTCCATTGGTCTGTAATAAGTAGGCACCTACGTGACTTTACCGAAAGAACCAAAGAGTATGGATTCCTGCAGTCACGAAAACTTAAAATCATTTCGATTCTTGTTAAACAAAAAGCCAACAAGTCATTTTAACCACATTTGTATTTAAGTAACAGATGTGTTTTTTTAAAGATGGATGTTAAACATTGCATGGGCAGACAAGATGCAGCATAATGTACATTTATTACGGACGGGGTGTACACAACAAGAAAGTTAGCATAATTAGAGAGAGTCAAGTTGCATTTCTTGGACACGTAATGGGAAAACAAGAGACTCAATAATATCACTTCTCGCTTGTAACAAATCATCGGTACAAGAACAATTGGATGCAGCTGAGAGCACTGGATGGCGAGTTCTTGTTATAGGCTACTGCGGAACCACAATCCATTGTTGTACTGCACTCCTGTGACCCCCCCCCCGTGTTCATCCACCAACCCGCTGTGACCTGCGTGGTGAAGTATGTTCAAACCAAGGCCGGAATTATAATAAATATTAAATATGCTCAAAATGTCCCCCCCAATTTCTTGCTATAAAATAGATTTCCGTTTATATGATTGTGGTTATAGTTGTACTTTATTAATCCCTAATCTCTGCCATTACATACAATGAAACAAGAAAATGTAAAAAAGAAAAAACAGAGCAATGTAATACAATACACTATTATACATTATTGTAAAAAATAAATAAAAAGTCCATCCGCGGTGTTAGGCAGGAAATGGCAGGAAATTCGTTTTCAAATCTAGATTTTTTTTCTGGGGGGGACCCCCAGACCCCCTGGAAAATTTGGTCCCCCCAATGTTGACTCCATGGCTACGGCCTTGGTTCAAACATCCACCCGCACGGCCAGCACACAATCCAAGGCCTTCTTCATCTAGCAGTGGATAGACAAAGATCTGTCCATGTTGGTGCGGAAGTGTTCACCCTCTACGCACATACACAATGCTCATGGAATCACGCAATCTGTGCAGCAATCTTTTATTCTGAGTTGTAATCCTACACGAGTATACTGTACGGCGTTGTAAGCAGAAGCATTCCCCGTCAATACTGCTCCCCAAAGTTGCACAATTCCGGTGTCTGATGTGCAGCGTGCAGGAGAGGTCTTGAGGCAGTTGCCAAGCACACGAGAGAGTTGCTGATCGTCGTTGCCTTTTATTGAACTTCCTTCGCACCGTACGTAGACAACCGTGCTAATCGGAGGTGCGGGAGAACGACAACAAATTAAAGACAAAAAAAAGCATTTATCAGGATTGAGTTTTCAATCTAGATTTTAAAAAAGTGCATACCTCCAGTGGCTGCCTGATATCGACAATACCCGCTGTGCATGATGGTCGCCCATCAACAACGTATGCTGGATCAAACCTGCTTAGCTTCTGAGATCTGTGATTTGGTCCTGTTCGGGTCCAGGCTCCAACCACTCATCTCTATAAAAATGAATATTCCCACTGTCTCAGTACAGCGTATTATAATGCTGCGGTTGCATTTAGACACTATACAAAAATTCAAATCACATTGCATTACTATCACCGTGAAGGCCTATGTTGTAATGCCCCGCCCCTCTCTCTCTCTCACCCCCAGCCACCCCAGCCACGTGGAGGTGCAGCATGGATCAGGGGCCCAGGAATGAGCAATGGACGCGCTGCAGATTTGGAGTGGAGTTAGCCACACGGGGGTATCACTCGGAATGCTCGTTTTTGACATTGCACCGACTTGCTTTTGGCCTGGAATTACCTGCACCGAGGGGAGGAACTGAATTTCGGCCTCACAATCTCCTTGATCATCCTTCCCAGCGTCGTCGTCCAGTTCTACAGCTACGCGTGGTTCGTGAGCGACAAGAAGAATGAGACAACGTGGTGGCTGCAGATGTGTGAGGAGGTGCCTGCCTTCCGTTGCGTCACCGGGAATAAGTGGATTCTCTCCGTTGTGCACGTGTTGCAGATGGGTTTGTTCATGAGGTACGGAGGTTGGTACACACAGGCACACCGGGTGGCCATGATATTCCATGGCTGATAACAATGGTGTTCATTTAGTCAGCATTTTTTTTTTACCATAGCCTTCTTAGAGTCGACAACGACCTGCGGAATTTCAGTTCAAGCCATTCCCTTAGTCAAGTCGACTAAAGAAGTGGATAATTTAGTCCACTCTCAGTTATTAAATGTTGGTGAGAGGAGTGCATATTCTCTGTCCATCCCAATATAAAGTCGGCTAATAATCAGTTTAACACGTAGGCTTTCGCAACCAATCCCCCTCCCCCCCACATTGTGCAAGAGTGCAGAAGGGTGGTCAACACATCTACGCCTCTATATAAGGAACGAAACAGGAAGACTTCTCCACGAATCTGGCTGTCGTCTGATGAAGCTGGTTGTAATTACTGGCGAAACGTTGTACTCAGATTGTAAATTTTGTGGCTTGGCTCTCCAATACACCGGTGTTGCTGTACTAGTACACTACACTATACACTACACTATACACTAGTGCTGTACTAGTACACTACACTATACACTACACTACTATACACTACACTATACACTACACTACTATATACTACACTACTATACACTACACTATACACTACACACTAGTGCTGTACTAGTGACGAATTGGCACGTTCTGTTTACGTGACAATCCTTACTAGTTGGCTGTGTCGGGTGGTGGCGGGTTTTAACGACACATTTATATATTTACGCGATCTAACCCAACAACCTCGATTACGGCTAATAATCATTCACCTCTTTTAATATCCAGTCTCTAGTAACGTTACTAAACTATATTAGTCTGCTTTTTCATTGAGACTTATTGATTTTGTCTCTTCATAGCGATGCTGTAGTCTTAGTGATTTTCACGCTTGGTATTTTCCGTCCGATCAAAGTCATTGTTAAATGAAATATTAAAAATACTTTCATGAATATTTCCTGCACTAATTTATTGAACAAAATTAACATGCAACTAAGTGCTTGTGATGATGCCATAATGATTTTTTTTAAGACAGACCTGTTACACTTCTCTCAAGGTAACAATTGTGCACTTTCCAGTAAAAAACATTACAGTATTTATATTCCAAAAGAAATAAAAACTTCACACTTTGGTTTGGCAGTACACGTTATCGAATTCCCTTTCACGGCCCCCCTGGGATCACGTGACCAATCCTTCACCATGCATACGTCTCTTGTTTTCTGTCGTACGCTTATTATTTGGCCATTCATTGTAAACATCACGTATACATTTCATGCATTGTAAAAAAAACACCCAGTATGCAGTTTATCTGGAGCGCGGTGCACGCTAAAGGTTACGTCTGTGCAGGCCAAGCAAACCAGTGTTAACACGTAGGCTTTCGCAAGCAAGTTTTGTTGGGTTTACTCTCCAACACACCGGTGTGTTGAACTAGTAACGGATTGGCATGTTCTGTTTACGTGACAAACCTTACTAATTGGCTGTGTCGGTTGGTGGCGGGTTTAGCGACGCATTTGTAGTGAAGAATACCAGACACAGCAGCGGGATTGCTTGTGTTGCAGGGCCCTGTGCCTCATCTATCTGGGCGTCAAGGCATATCGGAAGCACGCAGCTGATGGAACCTGGGATCTGCTGACACGCTGGTGCAACCACCAGGCTGACCTGACCATGCTGCGCCTGTTCGAGACCATGCTAGAGAGCACTCCCCAGCTCCTCCTGCAGGTCCACATCGTGCTGCTGACGCGTCAGCCCAACTCCATCCAGTGTGAGTCTCCGGCGAACGTCGAGAACGGCGTCCGTGAAATGTCTCGCGCCCATAATTCTGCTTTGCGCCGTGTGCCTAATGCTGCCATTCCTGAACGAGCAGGGCACATTGGGCCGAAGTAACGAGGGCTTGGGGCAGGTCACAGAGTGGCAGAGGTTTCCCGCAATTCATGATCTGCCATTCCACTGATGGAATCAGAATTCCGCTCCTGGGGCATGGACATTCTATTGTGTATGTAGTGAACATGACGGTGAATTCTGTGCTATTCCGGTACGTTCTACTCGTTCACTCTCCCAAGGAAGCAGAAACTACTCCATACAAAAATAACTTTTCGATTTAAAGCTTCCGTGACTGCATGGATTCATCTTCTCGGTTCTTTCGGTAAAGTCACGTATGTGGTAAACTCAAGTAGAAGGGAAATAATAAAATAATAAAAATTTACATAATAAAATACATTCTCACGACGTTTCGGCCACAACGCAAGCAGCCGTCCTCATTATTATTTCCCTTCTATGTGACTTTACCGAAAGACCAAGAAGACAAAAATACACGTTCTTTTCTAAAGCCCTTAGTCAATCCACTGCTGGATGAAGGCCTCTTAACAACATTTTGGCATTGGTCCACCGCTTGTTTGACTATACTTATCACACTGGTGAGTGCCGGTTGGTGAAGTTGTGGGTTGGGGGCCAGGAGCGGTTCAGATGCCACTTGCTCCGTAGTACAGTGCGCTAACCACTACGCCACTGTACCCGCATTAACCTCCCAGAAAAGGTTTCACCGCAGCCACAGAATCACATTTGCGAAATCCACGTTTTGATGTCACGGCGCTGTGGTGAAATCCTCTCTCCCTGGCCCTCGCCTGGGATTAGATCGCGTTCGTGCAGCGGCTTGCGTGTTCTGTCCTTTCCGCATTGCACGGTAATGCTCCGGACGGCTCATGACCTGCAAACTATTTGCTGACGTGTAGCGTTTGCTTCCATTCCAATACAGCTACATCTGCTCTCTTCACGAAATGCATCTCAGAAATTTTGTCTGCTAGTTTATAAAAAAAACCGTTACATATTTTTTTGTTGTACAACAGGGATGTTTTTTTAAAACTTTTTCTACCAAAATAACGATGACAGAAACGTCACATGACACTTGAAATACCGGTTTATCAATATGCATTCTCAATGAACTCGCCAGCATGTCTGCACGGGTGTGCTATTTGGACAGAAAAAAAACATACCATATGTAACTTCCCAAAAAATGATGTGCATCCAGCACTCAAATCACTTGTGCACGTTAAATTGGAACTTGTATGGTGTGTGGACATGCAACATTGATATTGTTGAATTAAAATTTAATTCGGAATAGGTTTTACCCTTTCTGGCAATACAACAGTTGTGTTAATATGTTCAAACACCAAAGAAACCTTTCACCAGCAATGAAGTCTGCAGTAACGACACGTGTTTGTGGTGAACATGCAAACAAACATGCTCTGATAATAATTATATTGTCTTTGAAACTGATTGCCCTACACCAGCGACAGCTTTCTTCATGGCCCATGTCCCACAATGTCAGACCAGAGATTGCCAAAAGGCGAACAAAAAAGGCAATGCACGTTCAGAGCATTTATAGCTCGGGTGACAGCAATGTCATGGGATACCTTTATTGCAACAACAAATTTGAGTAGATTAGACATTGGGCTGCAGTATTATGACATTGACATATGTAGCTCTGCTTCAACTGGCCTTCACAAATTATCCGAGCATAGCATAAACAGCTGATCATACACCAGAGGTATTCCTAGTGTTGAGTGTGACGAATGTTTTTAAAGGAGATATAATTCTGTATTTATAATCCTATTCAAAACCCTTTCCACGGACATAAACAGCATTTATTCGAGCAGACAATCGAATTGGAAGTTCAGCAAGCATGGTGAACTAAATGCATTAAATCCATAATAATGTGTTTTGTAAAGACTGATAAAAAAAACACTTGATTTATACAGTGCAACATGTATGTGTATGTTGAACTTCTTTCGCACCATACATAGGCAACCGTGGTAATCGTAGGTTGTGGTTGGATATAAACATAGGATATTAATGTATGTATGTTGAACTTCTTTCGTCACCGTACGTAACCAACCGCGCTAATCGGAGGGGCAACTTAGCCTCGCTGCCGATGGCACCTGTTTCACGCATGGTAGTCTCCCCATCCAAGCGTGATCCAGGATGGGCCCTGGGCATTGACGTGGCCTAGCGGTGGCGCATTCACCGCTTTGTTGCAGAGATTCACGGTTCGATTCCAGTGGATGCCCTGGGTAAGACTGCGGGATCTATAAATCATGAACATATAGTGGACGTTAAAGATCCTGTGATGTCATTTGAAAGAGTAGGCCGTTACGTGCCTGCGTCACGGTGCAAAATTAGAATAATTTAAATTACTCATTTTGACTTTACGTAGCAATAATTGTCCCATGCTGTGAAAACTTGGCAAGTCCCTCCTGTAACAGTCACGGAGCTTTGCCGAGTAAGCAAGTGTCATGAGTAACGAAACACCGCTTAGCTGCTGAGCTTTGATGATATTGGGTGCATTCTGGGAGATATGGGCTAAGGCATGCTGGCTTTTTTGTATAAACAAACTAACCCTCTACTTGTGTGTGCCATTCTTCAGGTATCACTATAGTGGCGTCTTCAATAGCCATTGCCTGGACCTTGTTGGACTATCACATGACCTTGCGAAATTCTCTCGAGAACAAGGAAAAGCTGAAACTGTTAAGCTTAGCCTTCGTTGTGTTCTTATTGTCCAAGTACTTTTTGCTTTTATCCCAATTGCTCACACTCTGCCTCCTCACCGTGCTGTGGCCCTGGTATTACGTGGTTCCTGTCTGGGTGCTCATTTGGGTTTTGATGACTCTGACGGTTTATTTTCACGAGACTGAATTCATGGACACTGGCTTCCAAGAGTTTGTCTACCGCTGCACCGTCGGCTTCATTCTCATTTTTTCTTTCTTCAACGTAAAGAAAGATGCCACTCGGAGGAACGTGATTTGCTACTACTTATTCACGTGTTTAGAGATTGTTGTGGCTGTAGGTGAGACGACTTGGCGCCACATTAGAACACTGATGACCACTGAAATCTGGATGCTAGCGATAGTTATTTCCATCGTTGTGGGTTTTGTACTCGGGATTGGGTTCATGTGTTTGTACTACGGCTGCCTGCATCCCACAAGGGGAAAGTACGGAAAGGTCAGCGTGTCAAGGAGCTCCAAAAACAGTTCTGTCAGCTGTGCGGTGGCGTACGACGAGGTCGACATGGGCTGTTGGCCTGGAGCAACTGACACCCCAATGGAACTGACTCGTCATCGCCTCAGGCCCCAACAAACGGACACGGCGGCGGTGAATTACAAACTAGCGAGACGGGAGCGGAGGGTGGCCAGCCGCAAGGTACAGGCACTGCCCGGTCACGATCCACTTCCAGACTAGAGCGCTGTATACGGCTGTAGTGAACTCCATGGTGATGATGATGATAAGACGTAGTTGATGATATAACGATGCTGGGAACTCAACTTTCTGTTTCTCATTAAAAGCAGCTACGCAGTGCATTCCCGAGCCGTGAAATTGCTTGCACTATAGTGTGTAAAATGTAATGACGCGGATGCAGAAACTAGAACAAATTATTATTTCTTCGCCTGTATACAGTTGCAGCTACTCAGTGTATTGCCTTGTTCTGAAAGTGCTTACACCATAGTGTGTAAAATACAATAACGTGGACACAGTAACTAGAACAGGTGATTATTTCATTACCATTACAGTATACAATTTTATATTGCTAAGGTGTTGTGAAATTTGCTGCATATTCTGGTCTACAGTCAATGCTCTGTAACTACTCGAAAGTCCTGCCTTTTTCAGATTTCACTGTTTCAATGAGGAGCTGTGTGCAATGAATGTGACCAGTGACTGAGCAATGTCTTGGCACTTAACAATTTATCCCCTTTGCGATTAGAGCGAAAGTGACGTTGCTATCATCGACGATAAATGTTTCTGTTATATAGCAGATGATTCGAGGTTACATGGCTGCAATGCAATTTTCAATTGGCAATGGCTTATCTTTACTTTCATCAGACCTGGGGTCGATTATAATTCCAGTTACTGCAGCATAATCTGAAATCACTATATTGTGGCTGCGATTCGTGAAAAGTAACACAATGCATTTTTTTAAATTGACACCAGTTATGATCATGTTGGATTTAAGACATTGACACGAGTAACACGTTCATGCAGGCTCCTGTTGATACCGAGTATTATATTTAAAAACAACTCAATACATGAGTCCGCAACACTACCTTGAAAGGAAAAGGAAGTGTTATTCACAAATGTGTTGAGGTTTTATTGTGGTATTCGTGCTTGTGCACCACTGCAAACGAAGCAGTGTCATTAAATAATTCGCTACGTTTAAAAACGCTTAATTGTAAGAAGACATTTCAAACCTGTGGAGGGAATTTAGTATTTTTGTATTTGCTCATTTGACGTTCACACTTTTTTCCCGTAAAGTTAAGCCCTTAACCTTGTTCTACTGTTTGTTTAATAAGAAAAATAAATAAAAGGCTTTCACAAACCCTTTGTTTGGAGGTTGTTCGACCATACCTCACCATGCTGCTCAGTGACGGTTGCTGAAGGCGTGTGGAGACTCAAGGACCAGTTCAGATATCCCTGGCCAAGCAATGCTAGCCACGACCAGGTGTTCAACTCAGGACACCTGAATTATAGCATCGTGCGCGAGCCACTGTGCCATGGCTCCACGCCGTTCAATAATTGCATTATTATACAGAATTTAAATTACATAAACCTTCGTGTATTGTAATAACCACTCTTGAACCAATGCTCTAACAACACTTATTACACTGGTCAACACACTTTTTTGGCATNAGGTATTCCAACGGTTTTAAGGTAATTTTGGGGTGCTGATTCCAAATCTGGTATCAGTATTTGTCTATCACATCAGGTTTTTGAGATATCAAATATTGCATTTTCAATAAAAACTGCAGAAGAAAATATTAAATAAATGTGGATATCTACATAAATTTATTATAAACACAGCACCATATATTAACACTAAAGCAGTCACTGACTCGCAACAACTTGCAATCATAAGTGACAGAGTAAATTTCAGGTAAAATCAATGAAAATGGGGTATGATAGAGCAAATCTGAGATCAGATTTGGAATCAGCACCCTGAAATTAGTCTAAAACAGCTGCAAAAGTCCAGGTCAGAATTTGTTTTTTTGTTGACCAGTGTTGTAAGAGTTCATCTGAATTCCATACTTAATGGTGGGGTTTGTGGACCATTCAGAGGTGCCTCTAAGAAGCAGCGCTGCAAGTAGGCTTGAACTATATCGAAACGTTTGAAGGAATCTCCTCTTACGCGGGAGTTCTTGTTTCTTTTCCTGGCTATGCCAGTGACCTCCCACAGCAAAGAACAAAAGTACAATGAAGCCAAGACATCCCAAAGCAGGACCGTTTTGAAAATGAGTCTTAAAAGACGAGGTCTTCCCAAAGAGGTTTTTCAGTGCACGTGTAATATACAACTGGTTGGTCTGCGTTCGCATCTGCAGGACTCTGAGTATGTTGCCTGCTGCAGTTATTTTACTTCATTTATTACCTTAAATCAGCGGTTCTTAACCTGGGCTGCACGCACTCCTTGGGGTGAGAGATGCTCTTTCTCGGGTATGAGACATTCCAGATTGTTTTCGAAGATAAATCGTCTAAAACACGAATTAAGCACCTATGTATTTATTAACATAATTTTTTAGATAGATAGATAGATCGTTTATTGTCATTGTCACCAGTACAACGAAATTTAAAATGCTCACCAGTCAGGGCATCATTCATAAATTTAAATTAAATAAAACAAGAAAATAAAAATAAAATTAAATGAAAGATAATCAATTTATACTATATATAAAAACAGCCCAAGTATACCCACATACCCACATAAGGTTACATTTGTCATTGCACATCTCTATTTCACAGTCAATTGTAAACACTATTACTTAATAATTAATTAGCATTATTGAGTTTGGTGATCGCTGTAGGATAAAAGCTCTGTTTGAATCTGTTTGTCCTTGTTTTGCCTGATCTGAATCGTCTGACTGATGGCAACAGCTCAAACAATGAGTGTCCAGGGTGAGAAGAGTCCTTTATAATGTCTGTGCTTTTTTGATGCAACGTGAACTGTGTAGTTCTTCCAGTGTGGGGAGATGGCAGCCTGCGATCTTTTGGGCTGTGTTGATGACCCTCTGGAGCGCTTTCCTCTGAGCCACTGTGCAGCTGGTGTACCATACACAGATGCAGTATGTAAGAATGCTCTCGATGGAGGCTCGGTAGAAGGACACCAGCAGTTTCTGTGTGATGTTATTATTCCTGAGAATTCTCAGGAAGTAAAGTCTCTGCTGGGCCTTTTTCAGAAGCTCAGTGCTGTTGGCGCTCCAGGTCAGGCCCTCCCCAATGTGGACTCCCAGGAAGCAGAAGTCTGCCACGATTGAGAACCAAGGCTACAGTAAGAGTTAAGAACCACTGCCTTAAATCAACTGGGGAATTCAACCTCTAGGCCCCACCCCTTCCGTAGGCTCCACCTTCTTTCTGCGCCTTTCCTTTTTAGGCTCCGCCCTCTTGTTTAAGGCCCCGCCTCTATTCTGCTTAGACCCTGCCCCTGAGCACACCGGGTTGGGCTGGGTAGTGGTGGGGAGTTGGTGGTAGCGGTGGGGAGTTGGTGGGGAGTTGGGGATAATCGGGGTGCGGCCGGCTTTACGGTGACAGTCTAAATCACGCTCATAGCAGCGAGACAATAATAAGAATGGTCAAAAAAAAAAAATTCTGGTCTGGACTTTTGCAGCTGTTTTAGACTAATTTCAGGGTGCTGATTCCAAATCTGATCTCAGATTTGCTCTATCACATCTCATTTTTATGCTATCGGCATACCCCATTTTCATTGATTTTACCCGAAATTAACTCTGTCACTTATGATTGCAAGTTATTGCGAGTCAGTGACTGCTTTAGTGTTAAAATATAGTGTTGTATTTTTAGGATAGTGTGTTTACAATATCATTTTATGTAGATATCCACATTTATTTAATATTTTTCTTCTGCAGTTTTTTGAAAATGCAATATTTGATATCTCAAAAACCTGATGTGATAGACAAAAACTGATTTGAAATCAGCACCACAAAATTACCTTAGAACCGTTGGAATACCTTATGCCAGAAAAAGTGTGTTGACCAGTGTAATTATAGATGCTGTGTTCAGACCCAACTCCCCGTTTGGTTCATAGATTCAGCGTTCACGTCGCGTCCAACCAGCGGACCGAATTCAGTGACCCCCCCCACCAACTCTACAAATCCCGGTCTCAAACGCACACGCTCACCAAATATATAATTTGGGATTTACATTAGTCACGCATCCCATGGCTCACCACAGCGCGGCGTTAGATTATGGCAAATAGGTCATAACTTCACACGCGCTTTATACATTCATTCAACGAGTACAGGACTGTGGCAGTTTAGTAAGTATGCGTGTTGACCTTGTTTCACACCGAGCGTAGCCAAGCGTGCGAATTCGGAGGTGCTTTGTGGCATGACACGCATGCCAGTGTTTTGCTTGTGAGAAGAAACGCGTAAAGCTCCATGTACCACCTTCTTACCTGGCATCTAAAAAAATACGGTCGCCACCTCTCCAGGTTATTGGTATCTGTGTTCGGGTGGCAAGAGCTGATTTTATACCGAGATCTGTGTTAAACTTTATTACAGTTGTATACGGCACTTGTTTTTGATCGACCCAGGCTAACAAATAAATGTTTACGGCTGTGGCCTGTCAAAATGCTGCAGCCAACCCCATCGGCAAGTTGGGAGGTTTTTTTTTGCAAATCCTTACGTGATCCACCAAAGCGTTGCATCACAGGCGTGCCCCACCACCACCACCAATACGCCTGGATCAGTGAATAAATACATTGATGGTAAATATTGCCGACGTCAACTGTTGGTCGCGTAACCTAAGCTTTTGCGTGTTTCTTGTTTCCCCTTTTATAAAGAGACGTCGCAAACAACCAATTGAGATTGTTTATGCTTGATCGCAGGGTACCCCTGCTGCTTTACGTGGGTATTGTGAAACGGAGCGGTGGCGCAGTGGTTAACCCACTTTCATGTCCAGGGTGGTCCAGATTGTCTCATGACCCGCCAATTATTTGACCCCTTTGCATATTAAATTCTGTTTAAAATAAACCTTTGCTTTAAACATTTTTACATAGTTTTTTTGAGAATTAAACGGGGGTCACAAGACATCTGGACCATCCTGTACTCGAGGAACCTGGCAACCACGAGTCGGATTTCCGGCCATGGCTAAAAGCCGAACCGCTCCCACGTTAACCGGCGTGGTGAAGTATGGTCGAACAACCCCCGTTTACTAACACAATGTGGGGAGGCCTTCATCCAGGAATGGGTGGACAAACGGCACGAAGCTCGTTGTTGTGACGTTCTGACCCGCCCCGGCTGGGCCATCTGTGAAAAAGAGCTTTATATTTCGATTTAAAGCTTTCGTGACTGCAGGGATCCATCTTCTTGGTTCTTTCGGTAAAGTCACGTAGAAGGGAAGCAATAAATCAATAAAAATAAAACATAATAAAATAAAATAATTCTCACGACGTTTCGGCCACAACGCAAGCAGCCGTCCTCAGGTGAAGCCACCTGAGGACGGCTGCTTGCGTTGTGGCCGAAACGTCGTGAGAATTATTTTATTTTATTATGTTTTATTTTTATTGATTTATTGCTTCCCTTCTACGTGACTTTACCGAAAGAACCAAGAAAAAGAGCTTTATAGTTCATCGGATTCCTCCAGTACAATAAAAAAAATTCTGGCCTCCCCCTTCTCTCTCCCCCCTACTGCCGAGGCCTATTGAACCTCGTGCCACGGCAGATCTCTCGCCTACTTCAGCAGTTTTCTTTTTTGCTGGGGTTGTCCCCCCCTGATGACGATTGCTTGTGTTGCGATCGAAACGTCGTGATCTATTATTTTTCTACCTACGTGACTTTACCGAAAGAACCAAAGAGTATACAATAAAATATTCAGATTTCTGGATTGTAACGATAAATACGATCGCATCTTAGACTATAGATTAAGTAGCGTCATTATTACATTACCATATGCGTCGCATTGTCATTGGTGTGACGCGCAAATGTTTCTGGGGATTGTGTCACCAAAGAGAAAAACAAAACTCTTGAAAGGAGGCAAAGGAGAAGCCACCGCAACCCTGGCCGTGTTGCGTGGTGGAGGGGCAGGGAGAGCGGCAAGGGACGGAGGAGACCTTGATCCACTCAGCTGCTCTTCGTTATTGAACTTGAGAGAGAAATGCATAGCCCGGCAGTGGCGTGGCTTATCGACGCGCGTGCCTTGTTAAGTCTGGCAGTGTGGAGGAGGCCAGGCTTTGTGGACCGCACAAATGTCAACCGTGCACGTCGAGAGTAGGTGCCGTACACTGGCTCGCCAGGAGAGGGCGGTGCAGCAAAGTGCGGAATAATATCATCTGTCCCATCTGTATCGTGTTTTCTCTGGGTGCTCCGGTTTCCACCTCCGTATGTTCAGCTTATTTCGCACCGTACGTAGCCAACCGTGCTCATCGGAGGTACAGTACATGTATTAACACTCATTAATTGGCTGAAAACATCTTGATGTGTAGAGGGCTGCAGAGCTTGGGCAATTCCTGGCGCCGGATATGCCTGGTTCCTCGGCGATTGTGAGATTAGATTTGCATGAACGACGTCATATATAACTAAACATTGTTACTATAATACTTGCATATCCGTATATGTATTGTTTAATTAATTGTCAGTATCACCGTCACTGCTGGATGAAGACCTCCCCAAGCCGTCGCCATGACTCACGGTCCCATCATGTAACAATCACCCTTGCAACTCCGCACAAGATGATTTCATCGCCCCGTCTCCGCGGAGTATATCCACTCGGACGCGTTCCCTTCTTTATGTTGCTTTGTAAACAATGTGAGTGACAGATGCTTTTGTTTATGAGAAGTGGCATTATAAAAGAGTGTATATATATACAGAGGGTGTTTCACTTATATGGGACTATCGTTTTTAATGGGAAAAGAACGGATAATACACTGTAACATACTCTTTGGTTCTTTCGGTAAAGTCACGTGGGTAGAAAAATAATAGATCACGACGTTTCGATCGCAACACAAGCACCGTCATCAGTAGGCCTACTTCAGCAGTTCTTTCTTGCTGGGTTGTCCCACCTGATGACGATTGCTTGTGTTGCGATCGAAACGTCGTGATCTATTATTTTTTCTACCCACGTGACGACTTTACCGAAAGAACCAAAGAGTATGGATTCCTGCAGTCACGAAAGCTTCAAATCAACACTGTAACATGATAACAAATGTATGTTAATAGCTGCAAAAAGTAAAATAGTCTCCACTTGATCGCCATCATTGTCAACGCGTGCCTGGAATCTTCCCCAGGTGGTCTTCAGAGCCCGGAGACACATTTCTCGTGGCATTGTTGCAAATTCTCAGAAGTGTTAATATTGTTTTTGAAGCACCCTGTATATATTAGCAGCACATTCTCCGAACATTGTTTCCCAAGGACGGGCGTTTTATGCAATGAATGTTATATTTCACTTCCTGTTCTGGCTTGTGTGCGCTTACTTGGCCGAGTGGGCCACGGTGTCATCATCTGAGGTGCTCGGCGTTCTGTCCTCCACGCAGCCTGCTCAGAGGTTCAATCCTCCTCCACACGCGCCTCGTTTCACGTGGAACAACCATGCTCACATTCGGGGTGATATGGCATTGACATCGGCGACCGTGGAATTGGCTGCTCTTAATTTAGCCGATCGTCCTGAGACTAAGTTAAGATTCTGATTCGTTGGTTGTGGTTGGGTTCATGGACGCCATTTACGTGAGCTATCTCAAGTGGTGGACGCATTGTAAAGGTGAGCGGTGAGCGTTGATTATTAGTGTCTGATGAGTGTGTGGTGAGTGATGTCAGGTCAAGATCAGGTGAGCGTTAGATGATTGGCGAGTGGTTATGAGGTGAGGATCAGGTGAGTGTTAGGTGTTTGGTGAGTGTGTGGTGAGTGGTCTCTGTTCAGTGCCAGCATCTGGTGACTGGTGGATGGTGTCACGTGAGTGTCAAGTGAGTGGTGAGGCCCAGGTGAGTGTTACGTCAACTAATCCTGATGTCTCAAAATAACAAATCGTATTCTATTGATTTGAAGATTTCGTGACTGCAGGAATCTATACTCATCAGGTGGGAAAGCATTGGTCTGCTTGTTGAGGACGCTTGTGTTGTTTATACCTGCGTGACTTTACCGAAAGAACCAAAGAGTACATATTATATTGGTGGGTTAACTCGGTGAGCATCACAATTCCAGTCACCGCTTCTGTCCCTCGCCATGGAGTCCACCGGTGACCTCGAGTGTAATGAACGCACGAGGCGCCTAGGGGGCAGTAATAACACGATCCATCTAAAAACACATTTTTTGGCTATCATGAATTAAGAGTCTTAACATGTTTGTTCAGCATTACCGCGTGATAAAACCGGTAAAAAACCTATTACCGGTTTGCCGCATATATAAAAATGTGCGGTAATACGCAAAATCCGGGCATCCTCGCAGCTTTTGGCTAATCATCGAACAAGACGGTCACTGCATGCGCGCTTTCACATGCGCGTCTGCGGTTGTCTGGAACGCTCTTCCTTCCGATATTAGGAAGCCGCCGGAGCTACGTCATCAAGATGGAAAACTCATTTATTTCGCACCGCTTTTTGTGTTTAGTTTGTTGTCCTTCCCCGCACTTCGATAAGAATGGTTGGCTACGTACGGTCCGAAAGAAGTTCAACATATATACATACCCTTAGCCTCTTTAACGGAGAGACAAAGCGGCCGCCATAGTCTACTGGACATCTGTGAAAAAGAGCTACATAGCTCATCGGATTTCTCCAGATAAATACAGATTTTTTTATTCTAACAATTGTCGCGGCAGACTTACATTCCAGAGGTCACTGCTTCGATTCGATCTCCTGGAGTGGCAGTGAAAGAATGCGGAGAGTTTCTTAAATCCCTTCCCCGCCTCTGTCCCACCCAGCAGCATCAACTGGGCACACTGCAGTTGATCGACAGGCAAGCACCTGTGCGGTGGGTAAAGTGTGGTAACTTCCACCTTTTTTTGCCCCGAGAGCTGTCTGGAAGAGTAGCCAAGTGCCCTCTCGAGCTCGCCCTCTTGGACGTTCTTCCGCCAGCAGTGGCGTGAGAAAGCAAGCAAGTGCAGGGCTGCACCTTTACCTTTCAACAAATGAACAAGGCCAAATATACCTTAGCCGCCGTGCCGTTTGCAAGTCCGCGCATGCGCGTCGATCAGTGCATTCGTTGCTAAAACTCCACTGACCACGGTTACCGGTTCGTGACTTTCGTCGCTTCTGCAAATGGTTACCGGTTTCGCGTTAAATACCCCTCTTGTGAATACGCGTTTGAGCATTGTCCCTCGATCACTAGCGCAGGCATTTGAGACCAATATCGCGTTGGATACGTGGCAGAGAAGGTGCAACAAAAGCTGAAAAGTGTCCAAAGGAACAAAGATTTGCATGCTTGGAACCACAGTTAACGACTAACGCGTTCGTAGCCGCAAGCCACTGGAGCAAATGCACTTTAAAATCTAGATTGAATCCTCATTTCTTTAGAACTGCTTATTGTGTTAAGTTTGTTGTCCTTACCACGCACCTCCGATTAGCGGTTGGCTACGTACGGCGCGCAAGAAGTTCGACGTTCATTCAAAACAAATCGTAGAGATTACGATGACTGTCAAGGAAGCGGGACACCGTTAGCAGTCGATGGTTGATCGATGAAAACTGCTGACGGAGTGGTGGCCAAAGGAAGGAAGAAAGAGGCACGCCTAAGAGCGATGTGAACGAGGAGGAGGAGAGATGGACTGTGACACGCGGCCACTGTATGGTGGAGGCTTGTTCATCCATTCAACAGAGCACAAGACAATGGCTCATTAAAAAAATTAGAACTGTATTATTTGGGTCTTTCGGTAAAGCCACGTAGATAGAAAAAATAACAATAATGAAAATCACGACGTTTCGATCGCAAGACGATTGCTTGTATTGCGATTGAAACGTCGTGATTTAGATTTTTGTAAATTTTTCTATCTATGTGGCTTTACCGAAAGACCCAAAAAATATAAATTCCTGCAGTCACGAAAGCTTTACGTCAATAATTAGAACTGTGGATGAGTGGCATTTCTATATTCTGTTCGGCTCGAGAGAAGTGGGGGATACAAAAAAGAAGAGGCCAGTCAACGCGTGGCATTCCGACGATGTAACCTCTCGAAGCGCGCCAATGTTTAAGTTCAAACATCCAACGGGACACAAACGGAGAGGCGGGGCGCAACAGTGCAAAAGTAAAAAATTGAAAAAGTGTGCGGCCGCGGTTTTTTTTTTGGGGTGGGGGGGGGCTTAATTATTTGATGAAAGGCCTTCGCTCTGCGGAGATTTTTCTAAGTGGCTGTAAGGGGAGCTTTAGACAAAACAAAATCGGAGCCCCCGTCTGTTTTTGGAAAGTCGCTGAGGTCGACTTTGCAGCGTTTCCTGCCTTCGCGGACGGAGCGAGCGGCCGAATCGAGGCAGCTGCGACGATAAGCCACATTACCGCCACCCGGCTCTCCTCCTCCTCCCCCTCCACACCACCCCTCTCCCCAGACCTGGTTCCGCAAAACATCTGGCAAGCATAATGTTATCGTTTTTCACAGGACATTTACGCAGAAGTGGAATAATGACATCAACGTTCGCAAAGGAGCCATCGGCGTGTTAAAGCGAGCCGTGGATTCTGGGTCGGTCCCCAGTGTTGACGGGCGCTCAATTGTGCGCGTGTGTGTGGAGCGGTAGCACTACGCTGCGCTACGGACCTGGCGACCCGGGTTCGATTACCAATCACGGCCAACACCGGTGGTGACGATTATCTGAACCGGTACCTGGGCCTCCCCTGGGTCGGCTCGGCCTCAAATGAGTACCTGGTGCGATGTGTAAACATCGCCACTGGGGGAGACAAAGGCGGCCGGGCGTGGTGTTGGCCACCCACCCCTCGTGTGCCGTGCCGGCTTTTATAGGTGCTCGCTAACAGCACTTGCCTCTACAGTTTGTTAAGGCTATACGGGGGATCCTTGTCTTTGTGTTTTTTTATATCGACTCCAGCAGAATTTCGTCCTTGGTCGGGCTATCCGAACAAAACAATACAAAGATATTTTTGGAGACTTTTATGGTTCACTTGCGAGTATGTGCCCCTGCCTAGGGGCAAGTTCTAGCACTGATTTTGGCTCTGCTTGATTATTTAGACTCGCAGGGAAACTCATTATTTCCAAGGTTCGAGGAGACCGTAGTGCACGCTCCCTGCATGCGGGAGGATGTTGTTGCTTCAATGTTTTTGTTGTTGTTCCATTTTACTACAATAACGCTGGCGAATGTTTGTTGATTTTATCTATTTCTTTATTTGGGTTGTTAAAAAATCATTACGCGGAGACGGCCCGGCATATGGCCTGTTTGAAACGCGCAATTGCTTGGAATCATAAACAGTGGCTTAAAGTGGCGGTTTGATGGACACTTGCGTGCAACAGCTTATGTTTGTGAAATAAATGCAAATGTTTTGCATTATTTGCGTGTTAATATTCTACCAGGACAGCTTGCGTATTGCCTAGTTTGAGATATGTGTCATGTTATTCTTATGTAGCATCTCAACGTGATTTCGTCTGAATTCCCTGTCCACAGTGACCATTATTTATTGAAGAGGAATAAAGAGACCGTCGATCATAGGCAGAGGAAGAAAGGAAGCAGGTCTTGAGCCTGGACTTGAACAGGGCAGTGAGACTACAACACGTATAGCTGGAGAAAGGTGTTTCCAGACCTTGGGGCAGCAGAGGAGAATGAGCGACCTCCCACTCAGTGAAGGTTGACTGGGAATGTTGATCCAAAGCCTGCGTTTCTGGAGTGGGGAGTGCGTGGAATGGAGTAGAGTGAGACGAGAGGGTCGATGGCAGCAAGGGATGAACCCGTGGAGGATCCTGAAGACCGTGAGTGCGATCTTCTAAATGGGTCTGGTAGTGGACTGGGAGCCAGTGGAGGGATTTGAGTCTTGAGATGATGTGTGGTCTACATTTACGGGTGCAAGGTGAAGGGTCTCGCAGTGGCATTTTGAATTATCTGGAGGTTGGAGACGAGTAATTTGGAGAAGCCATGGAGGCGAGCATTGCAATAGTCGAGTCAAGATGTGATGAAGGCAATTCATAATAAGGCGCTCAGTGACAGGCAGGGAAATTAAAGGGCAGATGCAGGAGATGTTGCGAGCTTGGAGGTAAAGGGTTCTGCAGAGTTGAGGAATATGGGAAGCAGAACGAGATCGTGCAATTCAATGATAACTGCAAAGTTTCGTACGCCATGTACCAGTCTAATGTTAGGATTTAGGAGGCGCATGCTCAAACTGCACTATAATTTAGAGTCTGCTCCAACAGCTTAAGGGTGTTCAGGATGTGGGTTTCGACTGGTGAAGCTTGCATTCATAAACCGTTTTTGCACGTCATTTTTTTCATTAAGTCAGCTGCCTCAATGTTAGAGCGGACATTTAGCAATTTCAAGACCTCATATGGCTGCCGTGGAAATTTGCAGTCTATCGTTGTGATAGCTTTTGGAAATCCTGCGCCCTGAGCTGCAAATGATTTACATTTTGGGTTTGCTGGTCCTCGTTTGCAGAAACCTTTGACATTATTTGTAAAGAAGGTTTTGTCCCCATAAAACTCCATAGTAACGAGATTGCATGATGACCAGAATATGCGAACGCACTATTAATGACGAGTGTATTACCTCATTAACCCGAGCCATCGAACCACAATGCCTGATTGTATATGTATGTGCGGGGAGCTTCGCAAAACACCTGGTTCTTGCGCCTCTGCCCTTTGCGTCAGCTGTTTATTGATGAACTGCAAATGCGCAAAAAAATTAGAATTTCTTTTTAGGGGACCCATACGACTACACAGACAGCATTGCTGCCCCGCACTCATATGGCCCTGATGCCTGCTGTGCAACCTGGCGTGAACCCTTGTGTGTCTGTGTCTTTCACCACATGGCTCTCCCCAATGACATGGCGTGGTGGACGTTACTGCATTGGCTCCAGCACGAGCAATACAATCGGGGGCCTCGTTTCCAATGTCCCCACTTCGTCGTAGCCCGGCGCCTCTGAGCCACACTCGACAGAATCTCCCCCACGATGCCACTTGTTCATCACACGGCTGTGGTAAACGTTGAAACATTTTGACTCTTTGACACTGTGAGGTGGCCAGAACGTGGCCAGAATACCAATGAATTCTTGAACCCAGCTGTGGCAGATATTTGCGTGTTATTCCCTCGATGTGTGGGGTTTTTCTTGGTACCCGGGTTAACTTTATTAAGCCAAACCGCTCTTTCATTGAAAATTGTCCAAACAATCCGGTGCAACAGGGCTCTCCTGAAAATTACTCTTATGAGTCAGTGACAATGTATCCTGGGAAAAAAAGAAGAGCATCAGCATTAACATTTATGCAATAACGTTCATTAGAGCTACTGCATGTTCAATTCTCTGTCGGAGGGAGGCTGTGCAGCTGCCACAGCTAAAACAACTCAAATTTTGTCTTCCCACCCACAGATGCTGCTATTTAAATGCAGTGTGTCTTGTACGTTTATGAATAATAATAATAATGATAACAACAAATATGCAAATACAGGTCCTTACAGAGAAAACGAGAGGCAGGTGGAGCAAAAGGTGTCGTTTATAACACTGAAAAAAATCTTTACCGTTGGAGAGATGTTGACTACCTCGCCTGGTCTACAGGAGGTCGTAGATTCGCCTGCTGCTGTATATTTGGAGTTTGCGTGTTCCCCTCCCTGTGGTCGCGTGGACTTTTCTCCGAGTCCTCTGGTTTTTCCGCTCCACATTTAGAATCGACGTGCGGTCATAGTTTTTGGCTGCTATAAATGCCCACACAATAAGCCACTTCGTTGAGCTATCATTTGGGGCCAGGTCGCTTCGAAAAAGAGCTATATAGCTTAGTGGGCATTAACTGGTTAAAATTTTTTGTAAGTTTAAAGTTTAGTTTATCGAGAGTTGCCTCATAAGAAATGTGTAAAGAGAAAACCCCCATAACGCAACCTTCCAGTGCCATTTACACAACATAACTTTCATCTGCGGTTATTAAATGTCACGCCACGTAATATCCAACACGACAAAGCTGACGTTTTAAGTCGGAATGTACAGCACGTTAAGGTGTTTGACAGGTAGGTGGGCAGGTAAGTAGATTGGTCGATATTGTGCAAGGTTCTCATGAAGACGCAATGGCAGGAGGATGGCGATGTTTCAGAAAGCATTGGCAGTGCCACAGGGGGCATGGGGGTTATTGCTCCCCCCCACAACCCTCCTCCACTTGGCAGTCTGCACCCCCCGTCACAAGCATGTCCATTTAAATCTTGACTTAAAGCTTTCGTGACTGCAGCAATTCATGTTGCTAAAGCCACGTAGATAGAACAAATGATAAAAATAATAACAATATCACGACGTTTCGATCGCAACACAAGCAATCGTCATGAGAATAGGGCTGCTATTCTCAGCAGCTCTCCCGCTATATTTTGTCAGCTGATGACGATTGCTTGTGTTGCGATCGAAACGTCGTGATAGTTTTTATTTTTATTATTTGTTCTATCTACGTGGCTTTACCGAAAGACCCAAATAACATGTCGATTTACTTAATTTCAACGGCAATTTTAATGCGTAGTTGCAAATGTTAAAAAAATAATGTGTAAGTGCATTCAAATGCATTGGACTGTGGAGTACGGAGGTTAATAAGGACGTCGCTCATCGGAGAGATGCTGTGTCTAAAGTTGCGTATACAACAACAACAGGCAACAATCCAACGAAACGATTGGAACGTTCGTTCTTGACGTGGTAAACTTAGCTGCTCCGAGTCCAATGCCTCTCAGCTGTAGTGCCTCCACACCTTTGCTGATCGCGTCGAGGGAGCATCAACCCCCATCAGGCGAACTCCCGTCATCCTCACAGCAGCGGCTTTTGGCCGGCCATCGAACGAACACGGTCACCGCATCGCGTGGCGCTTTGAGACGCGCTTCTGCGGCCGTCTGGAACGCTCTTCCTTCCGATATTTGGAAGCCATTGGAGCTTTGCACTTTTAAATCGTCTAGATTGACAACACCGTTTTGTGTTGTTTGTTGTCCTTCCCTGCACCTCCGATTAGCACGGTTGACTATGTACGGTGCGAAAGAAGTTCAACATACATAATGCTGTTGCACGACTCATGCTTGGCATTGCCTCGCCCCCCCCCCCACCACCTATGACCCCCGTTGGTTAATTCTTCCCCTCATCCCTCTCCGCAGTCAGCAGTTAGCCCACCCTCGTGTTTGTACTATGTATGCTGAGCTTCTTTCGCACCGTACGTAGCCAACCGTGCTATTTGGAGGTGCGGGGGGGGGGAAACAATCTATATAAATACAAAACGCAGTTCTAAAGAAATGGCGCCACCCATGACAGCGAAACACAATTCTTGTCCTTGACATTATTTGTCCTATCCTCGTGGATGGAATGCTCAGACTGCACTCAATTGTCTTCACCGTTGACCCAATCACAATTGAGGCTTTATGTATGTATTTATTTAGTTATTATAATTGGTCTTAATTTTTAATGTAAGAGTTAGTTTTTTTTTCCAGAAAATGTCTGCTCGAAATTCCGACAATCTGGCCCACAGCTTGTCTCATTCGCTTGGGCCTTTATTTGGCTTTATGACTCCCATGCTGAGACTGAATTTAGATAATTCAATTTAAAATCAAATGGTAATAAAAACGATAACTTGTACATTAACCGAGATGGACCTCACACTAATTGCAATCACTGTGAAGTCGAAGGCCTCGCTTGATCACTGACAACGTCAATTTCCCCTTCTCGTTCACAATTAAATGTCACTGACACAATGTGTTGGCATATTGATCATTATAATTGTGATCTTAATTCACTGTAATTATGGAGTCTTCCCCCTTTATAAGAGGCACACTCGACAGTTTACAAGCCTCTCATGTGAACCAATTCGCAGAGGTCTGTTAATAATGCTGTGAAGGTTCAATGCGGGATACATAGAGAACCTTTATTTTTCTACATTAGCAAAAATAACAGATATTATTTGAAAGAAGATGAAAGTAATATGTTAGCAAGCTAATGCTTTCATTTAAATCCCGTCTATCATGAGCAGCGTTTTTATGCCAGCAAATTAATCTGATGCAGATGAATGCAAAAAATAAAGTCAACCGAAATTTTGGTTGACATGCGTGGTTGATTACGATGTATATATATATTTATTTCCACGTTGTTTTTGCAAAAATAAATATTTCTGCAAGATATAACACGTTTATGTGCTCACGCTTGCAGTTATTTTGCCCATGAAGAGTGTTTACTGGACATGTCACAGTTCACCTCCGTGTAGTGTGATGAATTTATCATGATTGAGGGGTTCACGGTTCAACTCAAAAATCAATTATTATTTTCCCCATTGCGTCAATGTAGCGCCTCGAGTGGCTGCAGGGATTTCATGAACCAACCACATACAACAAACGAACGTCTTGGCGGTACACTGGTGCGCGGCATGGAAAAAATAAAATCGCTATAATTATTTATTTTCTACGATTTGCAAACTCGGTCAGAAAATCTTTCAGGGTGGTGCGTAAAAATCAGTTTTCGTGATGTCAAAGCAGTCGTAAGACACACGTTATGAGCAGCTGAACATGGAAATTCACAGCCTCTTGCGGTATAGCACCCAGCCTGATGACGATTGGCTGCGTGTTCCAAACTGCAGATTTGACTCGTGCCCTAGATTGGGTCAGACGGTTCCTCGATTCAGGTCTGTTCAGTCTTAGTCGACTGAAAAGACTAATAAACCTTTGAATCGCGTCAAACTTGGTGACAGGCTCAATTAAAGACTGAAAAACAGTTACATTTTGCTGATTAAAATTTAGTTTTATGAGGATCCGGTGTGTTATGCTGCACCGATGTACCGCCAATACGTCCATATACAATAACAATAAAAGCACCGATGCTTGTACACACGCGTCGCTGTACATATCATTACGGAGTGGTGAGCACACTGTGCTGTGAAGCCGGTCATCTGAGTTCGATTCGCGGTCATGGTTGAGATCAACAGCAAGGAATATGCAAATCGGTTCTGGATCCTCACCAACCTGCAATGACTAGAGGGTGAAGCATGGTCAACAATTTTCGATGTAAAGCTTTCGTGACTGCAGGGATTATTCTTGGTTTTGGTAAAGTCACGTAGAAGGGAAATAATAAAATATAAAAATAAAACATAATAATATACGCTCCAAGCGTGGTTGTGCTTCATTCAGACGCTGTCTCCCCGACAGACCTGTTCTCCACCTGAGGACGGCTGCTTGCGTTGTGGCCGAATCGTCGTGAGAATTATTTTATTATGTTTTATTTGTATTATTTTATATTTCCCTTCACGTGACTTTACCGAAAGAACCAAGAAGATGAATCCCTGCAGTCACGAAAGCTTTAATCGAATTTACGCCACTGGGTGGGATTCCACAAAACTTTAAGATCCTTCAACAAACTCCGGATAAGAAGGCTCAGCTAATCGAGTCTCTCACTTTTCTGAAGAGATGCCGCGACTCTAAGGTAATACCAATCGCATTTCACTAACCTCTGCTGCTTTACCTCTTGATAAGCAAATTCTTTTGTCAAGGCGCTCTTCCCCTTCCAACCCAGCTTAAATATACGTTCCAAGCGTGGTGGTGTTTCATTCAGACGCTGTCTCCCCGACAGACTGGCCTTCACCTGAGACGGCTGCTTGTGTTGTGGCCGAAACGTCGTGAGAATTATTTTATTATTTTTATTTTTATTATTTTAGTATGGTCAACAACTGACATTATCACAATTGAGATATCCATAAGTGGATTGACAAAGTGCTGAAAATGACTATGATTGTCATGACTGTAAGACTTCACTGGAGCCAATCTATGCATCACGACTTGGCTAGTGTCGAGCATGTTGATCTGTTGTCTCGTTATTAGGTCGGTGACCACAAGTATTTCACAAATCGATGATACTCCCTGCTGTTACGTAAAAAATGACCAGCTTGTAATTCTTTCCATCTCAACGGTCAGTCAGGCAAAACGTGTAGCCAAAATTGCTGAGTTTGCCTCCAGATGGTGGCTGGCAAATTGAGAAGTGTGAATTTCAGGCTGGGACCTTGGGGCTGATGCGTGCTCATCCAGATGGCCAGAATTAACAAAAGGAGGTCAGATGGGCAGGGTCATCGCAGAGTTGGGCCAGAGTGGCAATGAGTGCAGCTGATAATGCCAGGCAAGGGGTCAACTCGTTGCTTTTAAAGACCATCTGCTGTTTTGTATAGATAATTCCTTCATGAATTTCAGGGGCTAAATGAATACATATACAACACTGCAGGTGCTATAGATAACATGACTATTGCTGTATGAATGTATTTTATTTTATACATATATGCTAAACCCAGAATGTAAAATGTTCACGGTTCACTCTGCCTCAAGCGACCCCAATATTGCGCTTGTTTTGAAGGTGTATATAATTATTTTATAATTGTATTCGAGTATATTGCATCTAATGCTTTATTTCGTATTATTTTAATCTCATTAATTCTACATAAGTGGTCTTGCAGTGTGTTTCGCTGTGCTTTCAATGGCAAAAAAAACTGGACCCAAGCAAGGCACATGCAATCTTTTGTATCTGTAATTTCCTAAACTTCAGCCTCTAGGACCCACCCATGTCAATCTCTCCATGTCTTTCAGTCAACAGATTATGTGAACTATATTACCCAAATCACGCATGAATGCCCGGCGAATCTGCATGCGAATGGGCCACGGCAATTTCCATATGAATGGAGAAGATTGGCTACCGTGGAAGGTTACACCGGGAGAGAGTGCGTGCGTGCGCGCGCTCCGTGGACTCAAGTTTGAGAGCCTAAGCTGTGTCCTTTATTCGCCGACTCGTGCACAATGGGGCTTCGATTTCCCACATCACCTCTTGAGTATCGTGGAATTCTCCCGGTTGATTCGCCAATGCTCTCTCCATGCACCCACGAAGAACGTGACGATTTTCACAAGGGACGATACTCAAACTATTTTCCGAACAAGACAGCCCCTAATGAAAGGACACTTTCATGAGTTCACTGATAAAAAAAATTATTTGCATAAATCAACAAATCCATTAATTTACCAAAGATACTTATGACAGATCAGCAAATACTGTATTATTTTCTGTTGAAAGGTCACCCACTAAAGTAGTCGATCTGTTATCATCATTGCCCGATGCGCGACTGTTATTCCAGTTGTTATATATCGTAAACAAAATACATAATACAATGAATGAAAGTTGTTTTTGTTGATTTACCACTCACCTCCTTGTAGTTGTTATGTCCTAGATCAATGTATATCACTCTGATGTTTAGTATTCCTCCCAACTCATGTGGAGGAGTCTGCCTTACCGGTCCTCTTTCTCCACAAATTCTTGTCCTGAGCCATCTCCAACATGCACCGCACAATCCTTCATACCCTAGCTCAGTGTTACTCGAAATGATATATTTTTGTAATATAAGACAGCTCGTGGTGGCGACATGTCAACTACTTCGCCTGGTATGGAGGAGGTCGTGGGTTAGATCCGAACCCTGACGCCTGTATATGGATTTTCTCCGGGTCCTCCAGTTTTCCCCTCCACGTATAGAAACATTTGTTTAGAGTATTTGGCTGCTGTACATTTCGACGTGATAAGCCACTTCGTTGCGCTATTATTTGTGGTCAGGTGGCTTCTGAAAAATAGCTATGTAGCTCAGTGGGCCTTACCTGGTGAAATATTTTTTTTTAATAATAGTTTATAGTTTTACAATACAATGAGATGAGATTTATGTCCATTGAATTGCATGGAGTATGGTAATATGTTACTTCAATTGTTTTATATCGTATGTATGGGGAAGCATACAGTACCATACGGTATTTGTAAAGGATAAAATATTGATATTCTTAGTTGTTTCGGTAAAGTCACGTAGAAGGGAAATAATAAAATAATTAAAATTAAACAATAAAATCCTCACGACGTTTCGATTGCAACACAAGCAATCATCACATTAGGTGTGAAGACCACAGCATCGAGCTGATGTGAAACTGTGCTTGACTTGCAATGCCAACATTAAAAACACAGAAAACATTTTAAACACAAGTGGTTAAAATACACCAAATAATTGACATGACACTGCGCCAATAAGTCAGCAAATACAATGTAAACTAACCTGTCTGCCCACGTGTCTATGTATTGGTCCACTTACTATTTACTAAAACACGTTTTTTTATTTTAGCAGGTAAGGCCCACTGAGCTACAGTACAGCGACCTGGCCGTCACAAACGACAGCTCAATGAGGTGGCTTATCATCACGTGGGCATTTCTAGCAGCAGCCAAACAATCTAAAACGCACGTTTCTAATTGTGGAGGGGGAACTGCGGAGGGCACGGATACAAACCACGCTTGTTTACATCACGACCTATTGCGGCAATACGTATACGTATTTTAATGTAAAACAATGAACGCCATACAATCGTCAATAACACTGCCTTGAAAGGAAACGTATAACAGTCGACGTTTCGGGCAATCGCCCTTCTTCACAGAACAAGTGTTCTGAGAAGAATGACCATTATATTTTATTTCTGTATTATCATGTAAGTTTTCCTTTTCGGGCGAACGCGTCGACCTGTTTCTGCTGTAGATGCGTGTGCGCCTCCGCTAATTGCAGCGCCATCAAAATAACACCGCAAAACGTCGCGGCTCTGTCCCGTAACAACTCTTGAGAGTGTGAAGTGTAAAGTCCTGAAGGTGGCGGCATTGAGACGCCGTCGCCAGCGCTTTCCAATGAACTTGCGGCCCCGTCTGATCGGTCCTGCGCCGCGGTGGTCAACAAGGGACACGGCGTGTCGATTTAATTCACGGTTGCTGAGCACAGGGCCCACCTCACCTCTTCTTCCCCCCCCCCCACCCACAAATAAGCCAAGCTGTCAGCAACAAGCAGCACACATGTGACATATGAATGACGCCTTTCATGCCAAGGCCGCAACGAAGCGAGTAACAATCCAAACGCGAAGTATTGTTACTCTAAATTACAGGGCTGGGGAACGAAATCATTTGGTGTGGCCCTGCCAAGGCAACCGCAGGCGGGACTCGAAATTCAATAAATCTAGGAGCAAACCTGGAAAAGCAGTTGCGAGCAGCAACATCATCAATACCAGCTAACATCACACGCCTCGCCAAAGAGAAGCAGTTCCAGCCATCGCATTAGGGGTGAGTTAATTAAATGTTTGACAAATATAACAGGCACAATTTTAAGTTGATAATTTTGTATGGCCGCGAATGATGTTATAAATATCCAAATGATCCTTGGCAGAAAAAAGGTTCCCCACCCCTGTCTAAAAGGACAAATATGAACGTGTAAACAAGTTGTAATGATATGTTTAATGTTTAATGAAAGTCTCATTGAACAGCAATGTTCCCGGGTGTGATTTATAAATGGACATTGAATTGGCAGTTCTCATTCAGGGTTGTGGGGAATTCCAAATGTTAGTAGCATGATATGGAAATGTCCTGTCACTCTTAGCGCACAATGTGAAGTTTTCAACGTCAGCATCTTGAGAATGCAGCCACCACCTTTGGACATCAAGAGACAGTTCAGGCAGGTACGGTATGAGGGTTCGAGACGAGATATCACCTTTTAAGTTACAATCCTAACGATTAAATCTGCTTCAAGAGGATCTGGGAGCCAATATAATATATAAAGTCAGAAATTGAGGAACACGTGGATTATTTTAGATCTTTCGTAAAGTTCACTCAGAAGCATTTCATGTATTCACGAGTGTTGAACTTCTTTCACACCAACCATAGCGAGACGAGTCCCTGTGCAGACGTTCAATAAAGAGAGCATTGCAGAAAACAGTCGAGATGGACTGCGCTGGAGTGGATTACCTTGTCATCGGACGAGGAGAGACAGCCTCTGAATTTGAATATAACATCAACATTTCTGGGATGGGAAAAAAAATAAACTCCGCTAACATTACAGCTACGGACCTCAAAGCAGCACTTGGGGTCACCTTACCAAAGACAAAGATCCCCTCCCGTATAGCCCTTTGCAGGCTGGTGGGAGCAAGTGCCGTTAGCGAGTACATACAAAGGCCAGCATAGCATAGCGCAAGTTGCACTACAGCGCGGATCCCCCCAAAAAACTTTAATGTTCAGCCAATGGAAAGGTGAACGCCGTTGCATTCCTGTGCTACGATGTTTATGACCTCCAACACCATCAAAGCATTTTTTGGAGACCGTTCGCACCGACTGCCTTGGTTTTTTTGTTCGCACGTTGAGGCACTTGGTATTTCTTCGCTAATGACAGCTTTACGAGCCCGAATGGTGCGCGACCCTTGAACGTGTACGCGTCGACACGAGAGTGGCGCTTTCGCTGCAGGTAATACACACGTACTGTACAACGTGCACATTTCACCATACCCGTGTTTTGTACCATTACAGTTCGGTATTAGACAGAGGTGGGACAAAGTCATTGTTATGCAAGTCCAAGTCGAGTCTGAAGTCATCAAATTCATGACTCGAGTCTGACTCGAGTCCAAGTCACATGACTCGAGTCCACACCTCAGAGGTGGGACAAAGTCATTGTTATGCAAGTCCAAGTCGAGTCTGAAGTCATCAAATTCATGACTCGAGTCTGACTCGAGTCCAAGTCACATGACTCGAGTCCACACCTCTGGTATTAGATGTTCATCACCACTGCGCAGACTTCCACGGTTGCGCCTGGTGCGGTTGGGCGTCAGGTCCGACGCGTCGCCCCCGGCATGTTGGGAACTCCTTCGCGAACTGACTCTCCCATCATCACGCGGATCGAAACGTCGGACATCACGCCAAACAACGCGCGGCACGACGTGAAAACCGCACGAGGCGGCCGCAACCTGTGAAACCGCCACGCAAAAATGCACTCGCATTAGTTACCACTGGAATACAATTCCGCTTTGCACGAAGTAATCCCCTCATTCACCTCGTTTCGCTCTTAAAGCCTCACCTCCTCTTCTCCATTGCCCCATTCCCTTCCCTCCCCTCGCCCCTCCACTCCGTCCCATCCCTCCCCTGCAGCACCCTCTCGTGACCCACACCCCGTGTCCTCTGTTATGCCCCCTTGCCATCTAGAACCAGCGGTCCCCAACCTTTTTGTCACCAGGGACCGGTTTCGTGGAAAACATTTTTTCACGGGGGGTTCATCATTGGGTCTTTCCCCCTTTTCAAAGAAGCTCTCCAGCGACGTGTGTTTTGTACTCATTGTGGCTACTAGGGGTTAGAGCTTGTGGGCTTACCGCAACTGTGACTGAGACGAGTGCGCAGTGCGGGAGAGAGGCGCGGATGGAAGTGGTCAATAATAAAACAATGGGGGCGGGGGCCACGTGCGGACTCACCGCCCTCACCTCCTGCTGCTGTGCGGCCCGGTTCCTAACAGGCCACGGGCCGGTCCGTGGCCCCCGGTTCGGGACCACTGATCTAGAGCACTCGATTCTTTTTTTGCGTCCGCTTTTTCAAAAAACGTAACGCACCTTGAGCTAAGGAGCTCTCAAATACTAACAAGATGTGAATCCAAGCTGGCGCGAAAGCACACACGTCTACAGTGAAGCCGGGTGTAACGATTTAAACATCAGAAATGCACCGTTTAGCATGAGATGCTATGCTGTCCAACAAAATGGATACATTGGTGACCACAAAGCCCCCCCCCCNTCCCAATTCAAAAACCTAATTCCCTGCAGGTCTGCGGCATCAGTGTGGGGGTACTAACCGAGATGGTGCATCTCGGGTGCGGCTCGGATTTACACCTCTGATGTACAAAACCGGGACGTATCACGCGAAGATAAATATATGACAATTCCAATAGAGGAGAGAACTGCATGCCAATGAATCTTCTTGAGCGGTACACGTATGAATGTATGTTGAACTTCTTTAGCACCGTACTAGCCAACCGTGCTAATCGTAGGTTACTATGCGACATCAACAACTGAGGCATTTAACGTCCCAGGAAGACGTACGGATAAACCCGGACAGCCACCTCAAAGAGAAGACGATCCTGGGAAAAGCTGGACAGATGGCAAACTCTCCTGCTTTCTGCCACTGTGTTTGGGCAGACCGAGGGAGAGGGATGAGCGCTAATTTGAAGATCACCGCTTGAGTGATGGGTGAAATATGATTTGTTGTGCGTGGTTAATTTAACTGTGACTTTGACACCCAATAGCCTGCATGGTCTTTCAAAGGGGAGTCGCTTCATACCGCAATGCCTACGAGGTCCCAAACAACGAGCCCAACTGAGAGGTGCACTTTGTGAGCACAAGATCCTACACGCGAAGAACGAATGCACTTTGAATGCCTGACACTGCTTTAAGAATCGGCGTGCCGTCGATTCCTTTACCCTCTCTACTGACAGAGTTTTGAGATGGAGTGTGGCGTTAAATTCGTTTTTGTACAACTGTCAATTTGGCTTATATGTTCATAATAAAGTTTTTGGTTAGATCGCGTTACTATAAATGTGTAATAACGCGATCAAACCCAAAAACCTTTTATTAATAATACTGGTCGCGAAAGCCTACGTGTTGAATTGGCTTATATGTGTTATTTGTGTTCTTATGTACAATATACACCCCTGTGTCAGTCCACTACTGGATGAAGGATTCCCGACGGCGTCTGTAGGTCATTGACCGTACTTCACCACGCTGGTAAGTGTGGGTTGGCGAAGCCCCGAACGGGTTTGCATATCACTCGCCATCGAAGTATATGATTCTTACTCTATTGATTCTAAAATGCAATACGTGAATTTCAACGTGCGACCAATTGTACACTGAGGTGGCCTGTTTCAGTTTGTTACCTTTGTGGCGTTTAATTGTTAACGGAGTCGAGAAGGAGCACACACACACACACACCAGCCCGCTCACAAATTACAAATTTAAATAAAAACACGAAACAATAACTTGACAGCCTGAAGGACGTGTGATGGTCCGTGAACAATTGAAGTCATTCATTAAGGTAATATAATTACACTTGGGTGCGTGTTCCCCCCCCCACTCCTCCCATCTCTCGTATGTTAATGGACTGACAAGGACCGCATTCATTTGTCTGTGTCTCGAGCTTAATCTCTGTGTGTGCGGTTTCCGTGCATCTCTCTCGAAGCGTCCGAAGTCCTTAATTCGGCCTTTCATTGGATGGGACATTGAATCGGACAGCCAGGTACCCTGTGTCTGTGGGGTCCTGTCACTCCGGAGTGTGCAGGTCCCCATGCGCCTGCTACCATTGTAATTGCAAATTCCTGAAAGCTGCCCACCGCCATCCTCAATGGACTCCTTTCTTGCAGATATCATGGGAAACACGGCAAGAAATAACGCAGTAGTTGCGCTCCTGAAGAACACCACATTATGGACAAATCGCGTAGCAATAAATAAGACGGAGTATGGGGTAAAGCACAGACCGCGATGACACGCGAGATGCGTAACGCAGGCCGAACAAAGACCGAGATGCGTGGGTGGCATCCTAAAGCATCCAACAGCATCCCGCTTTGTGTGATGCTTAGCCGAGGCAGCCGTACAACCGCGTAATTCCTACTCGCGCGACGTAGTGATCTTCGCTCAATCGCGTTATATCCAATTGGCATCCGCGTTATAAAAAAGAATGCGCTCCCTAATACATTCATCGCGTTATATCCAATTCGCGTTTTGAAAACAACACGCGTTATAAAACAGACTGTGCTGAGATCTCAAAACGTGCAGCATTAATAAGTAACAATAGCCAGTACCGGATTAGTGATTCTGCACTTGCTCTATTACTATAGTACTATTTTGCCTTCAACTTTTATGAACGACTGGGTGTTTAAGGTTAGCAATTTGTCGTATTATCTGGCTTCATAGCAAATGAAAATGAAAAAATACAATTACTTTACTATGCAACTTAAACATTTGTGTTTTAATATTTACGTGTTAAAAAAAATGTAGGGCCCCTTTGTAACATATGCTACAGGCCCCGCACTAGCTTAATCCGGCACTGACAATAGCCACGGTGGATATGTAAAAGCGTGAAACTGACTGTGCAATTGTTACATACTCTTAGTTCTTTCGGTAAAGTTTACCGAAAGAACTAAGAGTATGAATCCTTGCAGCCACGAAAGTTCAAATCTAGAATGTGCAATTGTTGCTCACTACGATGTTAGTTCCTTTGCGCAGCACACTCCCCGCACGTTGAAAAACACCGTACCCTAGCCATACACATATAAGCGGCATAGAATGGCTTCAGCCGAAATGTTTAAAGCTGACTTTTAACGCTTAATAAAATATATTTGGGGAATGTGTAAATGTATTCAGTTTCGACTCAACATTTCCCGCTGATTATTATTTTTTCCATACGTGTTTGGTCCTGAGATTTCGAGCGGGAGAAGAAAAAAATTATATTGGTGCCTTATAAGAGAGGCCGACTTGTCTTCACGCTGTTATGACTACGTTTATTGAGTAGACATAGGCTTGACAGCAAGGCATGCATGTAAGTACCGTGGACACTAACCCTTACATGGGCCCTTATTACTCGTCTTAAGAGTTGCCTTGTAAAGCTGCCTGGATCGTCCTTTGGCCCCCACAGTCTCAGAGGGCCCCCCTCTGCCCCCAGAAAAAAAAACACCGGTTTTGGCTTTCGGCCCGTGGCGATGTGACTTTGCGCTTATAGAGAAAGGGGGGGGGTGTTTTGTGCCTGTATCGGCTTCCTGGCGAGTGCAAGGGATTAACGTCTTTTTGGGTCCTGCCCTGTCGCACTCTCTCGCCTCACACCCACGACGGCTGTCAGATTAATGCTGTAATGTGGCACCTAGCAGCCAATTACCACAAGGCCTAAACACAGCCTGTGGCAGAGTCATGTTGGGGGTGAAAAACAGGGCAGGGTTTGCTTACAGATTGACTGGTAAAAAAAACATATTACATCAAACAGCCTCTTTGACCGGATTAGTCCAGAGGAGGGCCTTGCATTGCATATTTGAACGGAGTAACTGTTCCACATGCATTTGTTTGGCTTTCGTTATATAACATTTAATGTAAGTTGGCATATGACCCGTGCAGTGGCTGGTATAGAGATGCATTCAAAACGGGCTCTGCTTGAGGTTGAAATGCAAGTATGCTTTGGCTGAACTTTCCACCTCTTTTTCAAATCGTAAATCACTAAATATTAAATGTAAGTTTTTTGCAAAAAATAATAAATGCATTTGTTTAATGCTGAGATTTGTGCACGCTCGTTTATCCCTACCATCATTTATAATCATAATTTCTTGGAGTTATACGTTTTAGAATAAAATAAAGTAATTTGAGTGACACAAAAACAAAATAAGCAAACATTTTTCAATTAAATTCATACATTTTAAACACAGCAAGTAAGCATTCAGTAAGAATGCCATCGTGTGACATTTAAAAAAATTAATGAAGGCTCAAAGGATGGTTGATACTCTTGCTAAAAATAAATCCAGTCAACGCACAGGTCCTCATCAAAAGAAAGTACAACCTTACAAAAGGAAATACCACTACGCTTTTACACAGCCCCTTCGTGACACTCTACATGAAGGCAGCTCCAAAAACATGGAATGCACCAAAAAAAAAACATGAATGCTCCAAATCAAAATATATGGAATGCTCCATATCGAGAATATGAATTGTAAATTAGAATAAGATTCCACTGCTGGATGGAGGCCAACACACACCGTTTCGGTTTTGGGGATAAAATCTTGACTTAAAGCTTTGGTGACTGCAGGAATTTATATTCTTTGGTCTTTCGGTAAAGTTACGTGATAGTTCAAAGAAAATAACAAAAAACTACGACGTTTCGATCGCAACACAAGCGGTGTGACGACCGCTTGTGTTGCGTCGAAACGTCGTAGTTTTTGTTATTTTCTTTGAACCTATCTATGTGACTTTACCGAAAGACCCAATAATATATTTTGGGGATTGTTTGACCATAATTCTAAAGCCCTCGCCCGGTTCACATGTCACTGCCGACGTCACTGTGTCTCAGGATCAGACTCAGGTGGTCGGGTTCGTCACCGTGTGCGAGCCACTGTGTCACTGCTTCACTCCCAATGTGAGATTATCTAGAAGGAACTATAGTTTGTCGGTTTTTAGGACGAAAAAAGTATTTTCTTAAATAAAATAAAGTTTGGGTCTATTCGTGGTCAATTCAACAATGTCTTGACATGCGAGGAAGACACATTGGTTCACCAATTGGAGAGACGGACAGCAGTATATAGCTACTTATTTATCCATAATACTGCACAAAAACGCGTAATGGCTTTTTAAAATTCCTTTTTCCGAATAATTGCTGTTTATGTCTCATGTGGGTCTTGACCCCGTGTAGCTGGTGTTGAGAATACACGCAAAATGACAGGGACTTCATTAATTATCGTTAAAGTGATGGGCCTTTTCTGGGATTTAAGATTCAATGACTGTTGAAATGAGTCTTTACGAATTCTTCCTTCGAGTGGACCCAACGCATCTAGGAGTAGAAGTGACGTTCCTTTAGGCAGCTCACTAAACTCGTCTGTAGGGAACTGGTTGCAATTGCCACCACGGTTGCAGAAACCGAAAGCGTCGCGACGTCTGGTAAAGCGGACTTTAAAAACCTTCTTTTGTCAAGGTGCTCTACTTCCCCTCCAACCCAGCTTAAATATACGCTCCAAGCTTGGTGGTGTTTCATTGATCACCTGATGACGGCTGCTTGCGTTGTGGCCGAAACGTCGTGAGAATTATTTTATTATGTTTAATTTTTCTTATTTTATTATTTCCCTTCTACGTGACTTTACCGAAAGAACCAAGAAGAGGTTTAAAAACCCTTTAATATTTTTTCAGAAAATTACCTCAATTGGTAATGTGAATTAAATTTCACGAAATGTAATTTCAATGTTAAACGTAATGCGTTTCCAAATAGCCTCACACATATATACGTGTTGTTGATCTTCTTGTAAGAGAATGGATCAGTGGAGTGCAGACTAGAATCGTGACGACAGAAACCATCTGTATTCGCGTCCACGGGACAGATCGTCTACAACAGTTGTTCTTCACGCATTATCAGAGGGCCGTCACTTTCGCCGATAAGACATCGCCAGTGTTTGGGCCACCGCACCACCTGCCAGGGGTTGTTGTCACGTGTTGTGTTTCGTCGGGGGCCGCCAGTGGCTCGCGGGCCTTGCAAAGAGAAACACTGCCCAACGAGAACATCTGTGGGGTCGGCCCGAGGCTGCACCAGCACACTGCTGGAGTATAGTAGCCTCGAGGCTCAATAGCTACTAAATCCATCTTCTTCCATTAGCGAATCTTCTTGCCTCTCCGGCAGATAGGGAGGGGGGTCAATGGTTGAACTGGTTCGATACGTTGGTGACTATGAAGTGCGTGTTGATACTTTCTTCACCGCGATCTCTCTCAATTATCCCTCGCCTCGCCTCTGCTGCTGCTGCTGCTCAAGCCGCTGCCACCGTTTTCTCCTCAGTGTGTTGTATGGGCTGCCATGACAGTTATTATCTGTTCTGTGATGCGTTGTCTATATTTTTGTAAAGTTTTTTTTTACTTCTAATATACCCAATCAAGAGCAAGACCATACGAGCAGAGAGCCCAGTACAATCCATGTAAGCATCCAGTATTTTTATTTTGAAATTGAATTCCGAGATAATTAACCCCTTGTTTAGAAATTACATTCTTCCAAATTTAAAACCTGCACTGCCCTGCTACAATACATGCATTTTTTTTCTAAAGACAAATCAAAGCCTTGTAAACTATTACATAAACTCCCCGGGACTAATTTTACAACCTCTACAAATCAGGCTACAGTGTAAACACAATTTATTTCTATAAAAAATCCGTATAATGAAAGTAACAACAAAAATTGCCTTATTTATGGAATGAGTCATTGGTTTGACACAACACTGAATGCACAATCGCCGTCCCAGCCTGGGTGACAAAGTTCGTTCATCTGACTGCGGCTGACGCCATTGTATTTATTTTATGAGCATTTTCTCCATTATCAAGAGAGGTGGACAAATTGTTTCTCCTAAATTACAGTCCTAATTTGTTGACATGCAATACCAAAGTAAAGAGCCTATTAATGCTTATGCTTAATGATTAGCCCACATTTAAGGCTGTAGCAGTGATGCAGTGCGTCACACACACTTCACGACGAGCCTCCTGTCAACTCGACTTTGATTCCCAACCACAGCTAAAATCAGCGGGAAGTGCGTTCTGATCTAGTTCTGGGCTCTTCATCCTTCACCAACCCACACTGACCAGCGTGGAAAAGTATGGTCAGATAACCCTGACGTGGTGTTGTGAGACCTTAATTCAGCACTGGATCGTCAAAGGTAGGAACATATACCTCGTGTGTTATGTAAATAACAGTACAATTACCACAGCAATAGGTTTGTTCAATGACTAAAGAGAAATAACATTTTATTCTTTAGCCTAAGGGCTTTCCAGATGAATGACAGACACGGCACGGGGAGGACTTCATCCAGCAGTGGAATGTATGTCTACAATCGTAGAGCTGCCCAAGGGTGGAGCACGCCTCATCCGTTACCGGGCCCTGTGCTCCCAGAGGGGACACCTCACAAGTGCTCGGTGGATCCCAGGTGCGGTGGCGCGAGCTATAAATCCTCGCCAGCTCCGAGTGCCGAGCCACTGCGGCTCTGATCGTTTACCGTTGGGTATGTTCGCCCCCACGAGGGGGCCCATTAATTGTTGTCGCTTTAAGAGCCCAGGGGAGTGGGGATCGTAGTCCGACTTTCATCTTCAAAAAAGCCGAGTCTGGCCGCCCGTCACGCTTGTGCACGTGTGTGTTGCACACGCGGTCACGTGAGAGAGCTAACGATGTGGTTCGGGTCGCCAATTTATTGCTTGTGAATGGAGAATGTCCGAAAGTCTGGCTACGAGTGTTTTGTAACTTTCCAAGACCTAAACTTTGGCTTATTGTAATTACGATTTTTACTGCCATATGAATAGCAGTGGTGCAGTAGTTGGCAAACTGCGATATAAACTCAGTGACCTGCTGGTATCAGTGGCAGGTGATGTCTGAACTGTGCCTGGGCGCTTCACTTCAACCCACACTGACAAGTGTGGTGATGTATGGTCAAACAACACCTATGATATATATACAGCGTGGGAAGATCTTCATTCAGCAGTGGATTGACAAAGAGCTGAACATGAATAATCACGTGAATTAATGTTCATTTAAACACTGTTTGATAAACTAAAGCCGGCTTGCTAAATTGGTAAACTTCAACGGTTAAATTCAACATACTGTTTTTAATCGAAGAAAATTGCCAGTAAGATATTTACCATGTGGAAATAATGATTAAAACATTGCAAGCTGAGTAATTAATGTACAGTTAGCATTTTTTGCCGATTTCATTTAAAACAAAGTTTTTACAATTTCCTTTCCAAGTTTGTGTGTTTATTGAATTTGATTTAAACCTTTGCATATCACGATTGAATACAATGTCAACTAAAAACATTGTTTTGATATATGTGAGTTAAAAAATATTATTGCGTGCAATATTTTCATCATTGCTTTGACCTACTTTATTTCGGATGCTTTCATATATAATCATTTCGCACAAGCCCAACGTGCATTTGCCTCGTGCAACAAATCATTATTGTACACAAGTTGTCGGTTTTTCAGAAGAAAAAAATGGAAATGAGAAATGCCGCGTGTCTGCAGTTGGCTGCTACCCAAGCAGAAGGCAATAGTGGCAAGCAGTTTCCAAACTTGAGAGAGAGAGAGAGAAAAACATTCTCCAAATAATTATTCCGACTTCTTTCTTGGGCAGCGAGTGCTGGCTCTGAGGCTCGACGCTTTGGCTGCACTCACCAGCAAACGTCAGCGGGTCCTAATTGCGTGCCGTCGCTGGGTTAAAAGTGGCATTTAAAATGTAAAACACAGCTTTTACGCATAGGCGCACAGCCACGACAACCTGCGAGCTTTGCTTCTTGGCCAAGAGTGCGTTTTTTGAGGCAGATTTTTTAACTGTGGGTTAAAGAGAAGTGTTGTTGCAAATGTACCAATTCAATGTACAAATTCAGCAAAACTATTTGCATTTGTGAGCTGCTCGCGTCTAAAAAACAACTATACACGTAAAAATCGCTGTGGCCTGAAAAGAAAAATATATAGTAGCCAACGTTTCGGGCAATGGTCCTTCATAGCACAACAGTGAAGAAGAGCCATTAACCAAATTATTACACACATACATACTGCAATACATTTTTTCTTCAGGGCAGTATAATCAACAAATGTGTGGAATATATGTGTTGGGCGTGCTTGCGCAACCACTGCCAACGCAGCATCACCAATAATGTGTCAATATATTTACATCTTAATCAGGCATACAAAGTATGAAACAATAAGAATGGGTCCCATGATATAGTTGCTCACCCCGAGTAATAAATGCCCTGATACGTGTGGCATTAAATTTCGATTTAAAGCTTTCGTGACTGCAGGGATTCATCTTCTTGGTTCTTTCGGTAAAGTCACGTAGAAGGGAAGTAATAAAAGAATAAAAATAAAACATAATAAAACAATTCTCACGACGTTTCGGCCACAACGCAAGCAGCCGTCCTCAGGTGAAAACCAGGTCCGTCGAGGCGACAGAGTCTGAATGAAACAGCACACGAGCTTGGAGCATTGTGGCATTGTCTTTGTGCTGTTCGCCTTTTTGCGTTCTCTGGTCTGACGCTGGTGAGACGAGGCCATGAAGAAAGCTGTCGCGGTTGTAGGCCAATCAGTTTCAAAGACAATGCAAATATTATCGACATTTTTCGATTTAAAGCTTTCGTGACTGCAGGGATTCATATTATTGGTTCTTTCGGTAAAGTCACATAGAAGGGAAATAATAAAATAAAAAATATAAACAATAAAATATTTTTTTTAAACAATAATATTTTTTATTGTTTTAATAAATATAAAAAAATTTTATTTTTATATTTTTTATTTTATTATTTCCATTCCACTAAAAATAAAAAGATTTTTTTATTTTATTGCTTTATATTTTTATTTAATTATTTCCATTCTATGTGACTTTATCGGAGCATGTTTGTTTGCATGTTCACCACAAGCACGTGTGGTTAATGGAGACTTCATTTCTGGCGAAAGGTATCTCTTTGGTGTTTGAACATCTTAACACCTGTTTTATTTCCAGAAAGGGTAAACCTATGCTTGGTTTTTTCATCTAGGGGCCGTCCATAAATGACGTCACGCACCTGGGGGGGTCAGACATTTGTGACATCACATCCAAATGCGCAACTTTAAATAAATATAGACAACACGATCTACTTAATTCAACATACTTTTCAATAAATGTTTTCTCCTACAAAATGAGAGTGCATCGCCACATTAAATACGCACTACAATGACAATAATTTAAAGCGATTTTAAGAATGTTTTATTTGGGGGGGGGGCAGAGCTTTATGACGTCATATTTGACGGGGGGTCTGACTTTTTCTGACGCCGTGTGACGAGGGGGGGGGTCAAAAATCGTTCAAAATCGCGTGACGTCATTTATGGACGGCCCCATAGTCAGAGCTCCGCCGTTCCTACCAATGCCGCGCGACAATAACGAGTAAAAAGCAGATCGTACTTGCAATTTGCAAGAAAGAAATCAAGTGCATGACTTAATTCGTGGAGCCAACTATTGACCCGGAGGCGGCCAATGAATATACGACGATTGCTGAAATTAATAGCGAACAATCGGTACGAAAGCAACGACAACACAGGGGTTGCTTGTAAGTTGACGGTGGGTCGAGACGCGGTGTTGGTCCACACACTCGGGAGAGCTTCGTTGTTTCACGCGCCTTTATCCGGTCGCGCCACGCACGGCCCCGGTGGTCCAAGCGCGCTAATTGGTTTCCTTGCGAGCGGCCCCGCAATATTTCACGTCCAACAAACCCTGTCCATTGTAGTTTGTGCGCCGTCCAGCCTGGGGACCCGTTGATCACTCGTGACGGGGGTCAGCGCGGACGCACAACGCGTAACATCTGCACGCGGGGCGCGCAGCGAGCGCCATGAGGAGGAGGAGTGGTGGTGGTGCGGCCGCACCCCCGCGTGCCGACGTGGCCGGCGGGAGGCGCACAGCGCCGCAGTGAGCAATGGGCGCTGTGCCTGGCGGCTAATCCCCGGGGCTCCCACGGGCCGGTGCCGCCGCTGATTAGACTCCCGAGCCACCGTCCTGCGCAGCCGCCTCCCAGCCTCCCAGCCTGCCTGCCTGCCACGCGCCTCGGCAGGACGATCTCCTGGGAAGGATGTAATTGTGCGTGCTTGAATATCATATTTTTTTTCAAAAGTCGGGCCTCTGCGTGTGTGAGTGTGGGTGGGTGTGTGGGTATAAGGGGTGGAGTAGTGTTAGGGTTAGCGCGCTGCGCTATGAACCTGGCGACCCGGGTTCGATTCCCGCTCACGGCCAACACTGGTGACGATTATCTGAACCTGTCCTGGGCTTCCCCTAGGTCGACTCAGCCTGAAATGAGTGCCTGGTGCGGTGTGTAAACATCGCCACTGGGGAGACAAAGGCGGTCGGGCGTGGTGCTGGCCACCCACCCCCATCGTGTACCGTTCCGCCCTTCATAGGTGCTCGCTAACAGCACTTGCCCCACAGTCTGTTAAGGCTATACGGGGGATCTTTATCTTCGTATAAGGGTAGTGCTAGAGGTTAGCGCTACGCTGCACTACGAACTCTGCCACCCGAGTTCGATTCCTGTTCACGGCCAACACCATTTACGATTATTTGAACCGGTTCTGGGCCTCCCCTAGGTCGACTCAGCCTCAAATAAGTACTCGGTGCGATGTGTAAACATCACGGAGACAGGCGGGCGGCGTGGTGCTGGCCACCCACCCCCTCGTGTGCCGTGCCGGCCTTCATAGGTGGGCACTTGCTAACAGCACTTGCCCCAACAGTCTGCTAAGACTATACGAGAGGATCTTTGTGCACTACAATTTCAGTGACCTGAGTGGGTTTGATTTCCAAACATACGTTAACTGAAATGGGTTATTCCCTTCTCCTAGGTTGACGCGGAATTAAATGTGTACGCGTCTTGGTGGGACGATCTCGTGGGAGGGATTTAATGTGCGTGGTGAAGCATTATTTATTGACTCTGGTCTCTGTGAGTGTGGTTGGTGTGTGAGCGTGGCGGCAGTGGGCTCTGCACTCTGCTGGAACAGCAGTATAGGGTCCCATGATATGTATTCATCATTCCTTTGACCTACTTTTTCATTGTCTTCCGCCTCATTTATTAAAACATAATGCGATATGATATCTAAAACCTATCCGTGGCGTCTCCTAGGTTTGCTCAGCCTCAAACAAACTCCCGGATGTTGTGTAAACATCGACACCGTGGCGACAATACAGCAGCCAGCTGTGTGGTATACGGCGGCTGTCTTAGTAAAGTGCTCGATAACAGCACTCTTGCGGACAATATCTCTCTAAGTTGTCTTGCCAAGGGCAGGCTCAGAGCTCAAGCTCCCTTCGTCTCATCCGATCTCGCTCCCATCTCCCGTCCGCACGACCGCGCCGCGTCTTAGTTGTATTGAGACATTCATTGGGAAGGATAGATGGGGTGGTTTTCCCCTTACCTTCCTCGACGGTGTTGTTTAGGTGGCACCATCAGCAGAGGTGGTTTAAAGTCATAGACAAGATGACCAATGTATTCCAGGTTCAAAACGAGTAATTTGTCCAGCGTGTGCATGCGTGCGTGTGCGTTTTCAATCACCCCCCCCCCACCTTTTTGCGTTCTCGATTTCACAAATTCCGTGCTGCACCCCGCACACTTGTTGGGTGCTGCATCCAATTTCAACGTTGCAGCCGTTGCCGTGCTGATGAGACTGTACAGGTCGAACTCCCCCCTCGCCCACGCCTCCGCCCCCACGCGTCCATGTGCCGCGACCCGGAGTCAAACTCGCTCGAGAGGGAGAGGCGGGGGGGCGAGCGAGACGCGCGCGTGCAGCACACGGGTTGCGCTCACAAGTTACAAGTTGCGGGGGCGGCGGGGGGGGGAAGTGGATTTTGGGTCTCTGACACAGCGCAGAGCCAGACATGGGCAGCTCCCCCCCCCCCTTCGTCCACCCCCCACCGCCCCCAACCAATTTTTTTTTGTTAAACCCAAGTGTGTCGGCTGCCTCGCGTCTCACAGCCGAGGCTGGGCCACCGGGGCTGTTTGTGCAGGCAAAGGGCATCAGGAGCGTGGCTGGTTGGGAGACCCTCTCCAGGGGCCTCCCAAAGGAACCGCGCAAATTCTGAGCCCAAGGCCAGAGACTTCGTGAGCCTCACACCCCCTCCCCACCCCCTCCCCACCCCATCCCCCTCCGCCCCCACCTCCCGGCACTGATCGGCTTTAGCCACAGTCTCTTAGTGCGTCTAATCCGTACATCGGGATGAAAGAGAATGGTATATGTATTTAATGCTTGCGAAGCTTATTCATAGCGGTTTAATATATGTTTTCTCTTATCCAATGTGACTGCTTGATTAAGTATGGAGCTAGGAATGCATTACTTGTACATATGTGCAATGATACACGTGTAGTGCTTTTGTTTGTCTACTGCTGGATGAAGGCCTCCACACACTGTGTTAGTCATGGGTTGTTGTTTGAACATACTTCGTCATGCTGGTCCATGGGGGTTGATGAAGGGGGTGGGTGCCCAGAACTGGTGCAGATGTCATTCGCCACCGATGTTATCCCTGGCTGGGAATCAAACTCTGGTCTCCGAGTTCATAGTGCGCACCACTTTGCTACCGCTCCACCACTATGCTTGCCGCATAGAGATACAACTAAATAAAACAATACTCTTGGTACAGCAGTATGCACGCATATGTACATATATGTTGCGCGTGCAATATGTATCTACTACACGTGGATTGCGTGTTATGTAGTAGGCATGTATGCACATTGTGAATTGTTACGTTTAAGAGTTCCCATTAAATTCCAGAATCGGTGGTTGTCGGATTTGTTATTTACCCTTTTCCCATTTATCATTTGCCTCAGTGTAACATTTACCTGAATTTGCATATACCTGTAGTTTGCATGAATTGTAAATAATTGACACTCACGCGGTGCACGAGTCTCAATGCATGCGTCACGAGCGTGAGGTTAACGCGTCAAAGGACGAGCCGACGATGAGAGAACGTCGTCCTTCCACGACTACTTGAACCACTCGCGTTTGGCCGTCGACTCATTTTTTAAATGAACCATAAAAATACACCCAGGCGTCAAAAACAATAACCCCCGTTAAGAGACGTAACGTGAACGTGCCATGCAGGTTTGTATATTAGTTTGTAAACATCCAGTGGGTATAAATAAAGTAAAACATATGAATAGTTCTCTTTAGAGAGTAATGTGTGTTGGGGAAAAACAGAGAAAAATCAAGTGGGTGCACTGCGAAAGCGTAACGTTGAACAGGGAGGTTTCACGGAGCTGAAAATCTCCCCCTTAATCGGAAAATAATTATGAAAAACTCCCTCCTTTAAGAGAGCCCGTGGCTTGGAAGGAGTCATTAACGACACCGGAAAAAAGGTCCATGCACATTTTTTTTTAATTGTTCGGAGACTGATGGAGTACAATTGCCATTTCATGAAATTTAGGACATTTAAAAAATCAGGAGAGCTTAATGTAAAATATGTTTTTCTCCAATCCGTGCAGCTATTTCCAAGAGGGAGTAAAATCAAACATACCTCTTTCTTTTGTCGTATTAGAGGCAGTAAAAAATATATATTTAGTCAAATTGGAATTTATGGACTCTTAAAGATTTGGAATTGTTTTTATATATATAATTTTTTGTACCAAGACATAGGCTTGGTATGTAACATCTCACTTACAATGTCGTGGCGATGACATAGGGTCATGTTCCTTCACTAACACGTGTTACAATGAGCGCATTCATCTTCATAAGCCATTCTCTATCAACTGCTGGACAAAGTCCTCAGGTTGGCGCCATCGCCTATGAATGTGTGCCACTGCAATCCATCTCACTCCCGCTCTGGGTGCTGATTTCATCAATCCATCTGACCTTACACAAGCCCCTTTATACTGTACTGCAATAACGTCTTGGAGGTTAACAAACACTATTCCCTGCACAGAATGTAAGATTTGTCTCAACATTTTTACAAATCATGTTGTTGTTGATTTGGGATTATGTTAAACAGCCTTAATATTTAAGCCTATAAAAAAATAACTGAGTGTTGTTAAAATATTTGTGATGAATTCATTTAAAATGTATGAAATTGATTGGAACACATTTTTTACATATAGTTTTTGTTAAGTTCAGCATACTTTTAAGGGTTCGTGAAGTTTTAACATTAAAACGAATTATGTGCACACAATACTAAATTACTTGATTTATGCATTGGTGAAATAAACCAGTTTTAAATAATGTCTGGCATTAAACTGGATACATTTGTTGGAAATAACCACCACATATCAACGGAAAAGCACATAAATCAGGCCTTATGTGCGTAAGATATATGCAGTCATAAAATAAGTTGGAATTTGAATCTAAAAAACTTTACCTGCTTTCTTAACGACGCAGCAGACAATTAACTCAAACTCTGCCATATAAATGTATTATCAACTGCTTATTTGACGCACTTGGCTCAGGCAACCAAACGACTGCAGGCAGCGTGACACAAAGAGCCCAGGTCACACTGCTCGCCCTGAACGATGTGACATTAAGAATCGCAGCCACTGTGCAAACTCATTTCCAAGAGTCGGTTACAACAACATTTGCATTTTAGGACCGTGACAATGATATACCACCGCGTAACGAGACAACGCGCCGTGATTAATGAGCAGGCAAACAAAAAAAATGCTCGCTTGTTAATGTTGGGTGCTTAATAAGCTAATGACCGACTTGGGGGAAAGACATTTTTTCCAATTACTTTCACCAGACGTCCCGTGTTTTTTTTGCTTTTACTCAAAGCCGTCGAGCAGTCCTGGGAGGGCAACATTGCCACGTGCTGTCACGCTTGGCAATGCCACGCTGATTGAGCGCAGCTCTGTCGTGCGCACGGTTTCATTACGGTCGCAGGGCAGACCGCAGTGCGGAGGAGAAGGTCTTGTTATTCATCGCAAGGCTGATGCCGTCGTAGATCAACAACCATGCATTTACTTTGCGGTGGTTTGAGCCAGACGATTGCATCAGGAGTCGCGCAGTGGTGCATCGCTGCGACGATGCCTCCTTCGTATCTGTGCATCGCAGCGATACATCCGGAGACTCGACGTCGATCAACTTAACTCCCTGTCTCCGGAGCAGCAACTCAAGGTCTTATTATCACAATCGAACAATTTGCGACCCTTCGTTAATCCAATTGCCGGATAAAAGGCCTCCCCCATGCCGTCACGATTATGGAGGTTTTCTAACAAATGCTTCACATTGGTCATTGTGGTTGGTTTAACATCTTGCTACGGTGGCGTGTATGCAAGAGATCGTGGGTTTGCATGCTCTCTCGGTGGTTGCGTGGATTTTTCTCCGGGTCCTCCAGGTTTTCCCTCCACATTTTCGAATGAACATCACGCGTTTAGATTATTTGGCTGCTATAAATGTCCACATGAGAATCCACTTCGTTGAGCTATCATTTGTGGCCAGGTCGCTTCTGAAAAAGAGCTATATAGCTCAGTGGGCCTTACCTGGTAAATTAACTTAACACTTGCCACTGATATTAACTATGACCGGGAATCGAACATGGGTCGACGAATTGATAGCACAGTGCGTTAACCATTATGCAAATAGTTAGTGCTTGTTACCAGCTCTGACATGTAGACGACATTGACAAAGAAAATGAGGGAAAAAAAGCTGAAGCACGCACAAAGAAGTCAGGAAAGGGCATGATTGGAATTACACTGAAATACAGGAAGAGGAGAACATGGGGTCAGAGACCACGTGCAAAATTAGATACAGCATATTGACTGTTCAGAATAGAAATGGGCGTGGGTAGGAAACATGATAGCGTGGGGACATCTTCAAACTAACAGTGGATGGGTCATGGCTGGCAATGATGATAATGATGATCATCATGATGATAAGACAAACATAAATCGTTCTTTATAACCAGTCCAAAAGTCTATTGTTCGAGAGAGACTTGAGTTACAAAGGGAAATACTAAAGCAGGTACGGAAAGATTACAAGAGGTGAAATAGTTGCCAACACACGCATACACATGTTATGGACTCATATTATTAGGTTTTTTCGGTAAAGTCACGTAGGTAAAAAATTAAAATGAAAATTGATAAAAGTAAAATAAAATCACGACGTTTCGGAGGCAACACAAGCTTCCGTCTTCAGGTGGAACCGTCACAGCACGATAGCTGTATCAAGTAGAGGATACAGCTATCATGCTTTGACGGTTCCACCTGTTGCCTCCGAAACGTCGTGATTTTTATTTTATTTTTATTTTACTTTTATTAATTTTTATTTTTTACCTACGTGACTTTACCGAAAAAAACATAAGAATATGAATCATTGCAGTCACGAAAGCTTCAAGTCTAGAATGTTATGGGACATTAACGAACTCTGAAATTTGATGTGATGTCATTTAAACTTTCACAGTGGAACATGGACACAAATTCTATGACGTGAAAATGTAATTGTATGCTGAAGATGAAGCCTATTCGGTGCAATGAACACTGATGGAGAGGAAACAGTTGTTGTTATCGTCATCGTTTAGAATATTACGACTGTATGTGAGTGCAGGACGCTATTATAATCGATGTGATGATGATATGACAACAGCCTTAGCACACAAGGTGAATTATTCAGCGAAAGAAGTAAACAAACTAAAATGTGTGACAACGCAGGTTATTAATAAGCTATCACATCGAGCGATTTTATTACCGAGATGAGGCGGCATTTGGAAAAAAAGCCGTGCATGGGGTTGCTCCAAAAAAATTAAGACAACTGGGGTAGGTGAACTACGGCTTCAATTAAAAAAAAACGTGCATTAAGTTTACCGCATGCAAATTGTCCGTGCATTCAGAGTTGCTGACCGAGACATGATGCAGGCCTACGCATGCTCTCCGGCACCTTTGGCACCGTCCATTCAAGGCCACGGGTCCCTGATCTCAGACTTGATAGAGCTGTGTTTCCACGCAGCCTTATCTGCCCTTGTCTGCCCACCCCTCCCTCCTCCCCCCTCCCTCTCAAGGCCCAGCGCATTGCTGCATAATCGGCACGGGGGGGCCTTATGAAAGAGCCTCATTATTTGTCCTCGTTGGGAACGGCCAAGGTGCAGATCAGCTGCTGCATTTACAAGACAGCGCGTTTCCTCCGTCCGCCGACTTAATGTCCCGCAATCTTTCAATTACCCTCGCTCGGCACCCAGATAAGAAAGAGCCTACGCGCCCAGCCCACAACTCCGCGAATAATGGGGCCCGTGTAAAGCTTCTGCCAGTGACCCAGTTAGGACGATGGACGTGCCAGAGAGGGGAGCCCGTGCTGGCAGCGCGCGCAGGTTTGCATCCGTGCGCCATGGACATGTTTGGCACCGAGAGGGAGCTTTGCAATGGATGAGACCGAGTGGACGCTGGAATGGGTCGGTTCGAAGTGAGGAGCCGGGATATATAAGGACGTGGAGTGGACGTGGGGATGATGGCCAGGGTAGGAATGAGCGGAATTGAGTGGAGAAAAGAGCAGGAAAGCAGAGGCCACGTGAGTGGGAATAACGCCGGGAAGAAGAACACATGCTTCTTCAGCTTTGAGTTGAGGTAACCAGGTGGTTCAGAGGTCAGAGTGCCGAGGTGATGAAGCTTCGATCATGGATTGAATCTGGGTTTAGGCCACCCATGATTTAACCAGGTTTTCCAAGCGTAGTGACTTGTTGGTCTCAGCGTGGTCACCGATGACTGCACCAAAAACAAAACATAAATTGTTTCTATACTTTGTCTAAACGTCAGCTGTGAAAATAAAAAAATGGTACACGAACATTGGCAGGGTGGGTTGGAAAGTCCTGCCCCAGAGTGTGGATATAGGTCACTCGAATAGATTTCAGAAGTAGTTCTGTGACATCTCTTCCTCGAATCATTCTCTGAACACGGGATGATTGACTGGTCTGCAAATCTCTGAATGCATTTTACATTCATTGCGTGTTACATGAATGTAAATACCTAGATTATTTCAACTTCATTTGTACAAAGTGTCTTGACTCTGCCTTCAAATTAAACCGACTGTGTTAACAGTCGGTTGATTTAGGGTAAGGCCCATTGAGCTGATAATTTATTTTTCAACTGCGACCACTGCGCCACCATTCACTACACATTCCGGTGAGTGGTGGCGAAGTGGTTTGCACAATTCGATACGGTGCCAGTTTTCCAGGTTCAATTTCTGGCCATGCACAGCATCAGCGGCAATTGAGTCTGAACCTGGTCTGGGCCTCCCCCAGGTCGACGCGGTGCGGCGTGGTTAGCATCAACACTGGTGAGACAAAGGTGGCCTGGCTACGTTTCTGGCTATTACAGTCCCATTGTTTGACTTCCCAGTTGTAGTAGTTGCTCAGGCATGCAGACTGATCCATTATTTTTTTAACCATGTGAGAGTCTATTGCGACGAAGAGTGTCTTACCCGATGAGCTTTCACAATCGAGTCTCTTTTAATTTAATTCGCACTGTCTCATTTCAATCGTGTTCCTTGTCTACCTCTTATTCTCAGCTGTGTGTTTTTGTTCGTGCCATTTGTCTCAATATTGAATCGCCATAACGGTTGATATAACGCACATTTACATGGCAATGGGATGTTATTTAATCGTAAAAGTATCGTAACATTAGTTATGTATTCGTACGTAGACAATTCGATGCACTGGCCACAGATGTGCTTTCGTTACTCACCTGCACTCACCTGTCAAATCGGGCACATTTGCTAAACACGTGCAGAGGTGGAGGAATGGATTTCCAAAATTCAAAACGGGGGAAAGCTTCAAGAACCCAACGACATGATTATTAATGTCACGGAGGGCTGCTGGAAAACTGCTCGGCGCTCAGAGGAACCCTCGGCACCTCGCGTGTGTGGGCACGAAAGACCTTTTGGCCAAAACCTGGTGAACGCTCGTGCCCAGGTTGTTTCAATCAGTCGGGGGGAGGAGGACGTGGTGGTGCTGGTGGTGGGGTTGTCGGGGTTGTAGGGGGGGGGGCACTCGACCTGGGAGATTGCAAAAGGGTAAGATTGGGGGGTGTGGGTGGCGTGGGAGGTGGGGGGGGGGCTGCGGAGGTAGCTGGGCCAGGCAAGGGATGGAGGGGGGTTGCTTTCCTTCCTTCCTGGCGGCTGCCGGAGAGAGGGACTGACCAAAGGAAGCCTCGGGGAAGGTGGAGGAGAGGCCGTCGGAGGGCTGGGAAGGGAGGAGCCCGTCTCACCTCCGCATGACCGGCCGCGCTGAACTGCCGAGGAAGTCCCAACTCTCCCTCCCTCCCTCCCAGGCTTAACCGGTGACCCCCCCCAGCTCCCCGCCCCCCATGCTTCTCCTTTCCACTCTTCCTCCCTCCACCATCCACAGTTCTCCCTTCCCTGTGATTGTAACCCCGTGTTGGCGTAACCCTGTGATCGGAACGCGGCCAAATCCGTCCATCACGTTCTTCTGTTTTCCATCGACCAGCGGCGTGGATGAATGTCGACTTGGTTGTGTGTGGGCAACAGCACACAGCGATGCACTTCGTGTGTGACAAATGCTCCTTTCACGGAATTGGCCAAATATCAAAATGCAGGGCACTCCATTAAATAAAACAAATGACACTTATGTTCATTATTTGGTTTGAATACCGATCATCCCATTTTTGTCAAGACCCACTGCTGGGTTAAGTCCTTGCCATGCCGTGCGGGTCACGCTCGTTATTTGATGAATACTTCAGCTACTGCTCAGCCTGTATGTATCTATCTACGTTGAACTTCTTTCGCACCTCACGTAGCCAACCGTGCTAATCGGGCTATTGAAGGTGGGAAGCGTAAACGTTGGAGCATAGAAGTAGAGTGGAACAATCATGCTGATGTACTGCCCTCTGCTGGCCACCGCGTCGCCACCGCAGCAGCCGACAACGCCTGTTCAATGCAATGTGGTCACCCATCCAAGAATCAACCGACGTTCAACCCCGCTGGGCTTCTGAGATCTGATGAGGCTGGCGCATTCTGGATAGTGTGTCACCGGCACAGTATAATGATGCTGTTTATTTGTCCCGGGTAATCCGCACTGAGTCTCAAGACGATTTTCAAGGAAGGTCCTGGATTATGATGTTTGGCCAATACCATGCATGAGTGTTTAACGTGCCGGAGAAAACCAGAACACTTGGAGAAATCCAAGTTTGCTCGGGGGTAACACTCAAAGCTTCGTACAGATTGAGTCAATAATTCATTGCTGTACTTCCATCTCTCGGCCACTTCTGAGAACAAGCCTAAATAAAAAATAAAATAATAATCACGACGTTTCGGAGGCAACACAAGCTTCCGTCTTCAGGTGGTGCCTCTTACTTGATACAGCAATCGTGCTGTGACGGTTCCACCTGAAGACGGAAGCTTGTGTTGCCTCCGAAACGTCGTGATTTTTATTTTATTTTTCATTTTACTTTTATTATTTTTATTTTTTACCTACGTGACTTTACCGAAAAACCTAAGAATATGAATCCTTGCAGTCACGAAAGCTTCAAATCTAGAATTATTATTTATGTTATCATCATCTCAACAGGATGTGTTTGCTGAGGTTGCTCTACTAAGACACTTACTAGGCGTGGCATACGATGGTGAGACGAGTCTCTGCCATGGGAATGTGGACATTTCCATTTCCAAACGCCTGTTCTAGTGTGGGCAAGCGTTGAGGTGACTTGTTTTCCATTGACCACAGCACTCTGTTTGCAAACTTGATTTTTTTGTTGTACAACCCATTGTGTAAGAAAAACACAGGTATTCACTTTAGTTACTTTGTTTCTAAGAACACTTGCTTGGCTTCACTCATTTTGTGTCAAGATTTTTTTTTGCGGCTGTCGCCTTTTTGTCGTTGCTTTCTTTCTTCCCTTCATACTCCACCCCGCCGCTTTCTTTCGCAGTGCGGTGGCGGCGGAAGAATTTCCGAGTGCCATGAGAAAAATCGGAGGCCATACCAGACACTTAGTCGGGCGCGTTGAGGTAACGACAGAAGCTGTAAGTGAGGAGCAATTCTGGTTTAAGTGCCTTTGACCTCAATGCGTCGCAGCGCAGATGCCGAAACTTGCCAGACCAAAATGTCATTTTTTTTCCGAGCGAGCCAGAGAACTCTGTAGGGTAGAGAGAGAGAGAAAAGTAAAAAAAGCTACCCTATCCAACCAACCAGCACTTTGTGCTTGATATGATCTTTCTCTTGCTCACTCTCTGTGCTTTTTTTCTCTCTCTCATCGTTAATGGGCAAATTCCACACTGTCAGTCTCTCTGCGTCTCTCTCTCTCTGCCTGCCGGTGCAGCATCGCGGCGCTGCGAGCGGCAGCAGGCGGCCGTGCCGCGGCGTGAGATCTGGCGTCCGTTTGGTGGTGTGGTGGGGTGGGGGTTAATGGCTGGGCGATCTCTTCAGTTCTGTCGCACGCCGCCCGCCCGTTTGAAGTCGCGGTGCGTCGCCCCGCGGTGTCATCAACGGCGCGGTCACCTCTTGGCCCTTGGCCCCCACCTCTACGCATCCATCTTCTACCCTCCCCTGTTCTGTTCACCCGCCACTCGCCAAGGTTCACGCGGCGTGACGGTGGCACAGCAGGAAGGGGGGGGGTTAGGGAGGTCGTGCTGGCTGCTCTAGGAAGGTGGACATGAGCCGCAGAGTGAATTAACCTCATCGGGGCGCCGCGGTGGCGAGATGTTGACTACCTCTCCTGGTATACAGGAGGGCGTTGGTTCGATCCCGACCCTGACGCCTGTATAGTTTGAGTTTTGCATGTTCTCCCTGTGGTCGCGTGGAGTTGTCTCCGGGTCATCTGCTTCCCCCCTCCACATTTAGAAACATTCGTTTAGAGTATTTGGCTGCTATAAATGTCCACATGATCAGGCTCTTCGTTGAGCTAGCATTTGTGGTCGGGTCGCTTCTGCAATAGAGCTATATATCTCAGTGCCTTACATGGTAAAATAAAATAACATTTTCATAGTTTTAGTTTGAAGTTTCGTTTACTGAGAGTTTCCAAGTAATACATGTGTAGTGGCAAAAATAATAATAACGCAATGCAACCTTCCCGTGCCATTTGTGCAACACAACTTTCATTTACGGTTATTAAATGTCAGGCAACATAATATCCAACACAAGAAAGTTGATGTATTAAGTGAGAATGTATACCACGTGTTTTACAGGTCGGTGGGCAGGTAGGTGCGTTGTTATACTTTACACCCTGGTCAGATCTCACTGAGATAAGCGAGTTAATTTGCGAAACAGGCCAGCATGAAATAGGAATATAGATGAATATATTTCAAATGTATTCTCTCTCTATAAGTTGACATTTGTTTGTCGGTTAGTCTGTTTGCCCATCCAATGTCAAACATTGCAGAGAAGTCAAGACGATTATTTAAACTTCTATTCCAAGTGTATCATCTCAAGCCTTTGTTAAACCTTTCAATTGCACCATCCCCGCCCCTGCTCCGTAGGGCAAGAAAATAAAAAACCCACAAACTCGACATGCTTGTGTACTATGGGGCAATCGCAGACCCTTTGACGAGATGCCTCGTTGCATTTACAGATTGAGATCGAGTTTGTCCGTTTTTATTGTCTCCACTCCGGACGCACTTCTCAATGAACGGGTGGGACGATAATAATAATAATACGCAGAACGCAACAAATTATTTGGCGTGCACACTGGACGACCGCAATTACCCGTGCCGCCGCTTGTCTGCCCGAGTCGTCCCGTTCCCGAGCACAGAGGGGCACCTTTGTGGGTCGGGTGCACGCGCTCGTGTCCCGGTGCGCCATTGCCCAATCATCCGGCTCGAGGAGACAAAGCGTACTGGGGAAAAAAATGCTTCTAAAAGCTTTTTTTTTGTAAATAAACACCGCGAAGCTCCTAAAATTGGCCTCATTTGTAAAGCTTGGCACCGCTGTCATCCCTGCACTATTTAATAAACAGTCATCTTAGCCTAATGCTGCGGCATTGCTCCCAGTTCAATGGGTCCGACAGGAGATTGGCATAATGGCCAGTGATCATGTGAACGCCCCTGCGATCTGCAAACAATTTAATGCGTTCTACTGTTTTCCCCCCAACAACTGGGACTTATGGCGGGGAGGTGGCCCGCTGGAATGTACCCTCTGGGGAACAATGGGATGAGTGTGGGCTTGTTTTTTTAGTGGCGGCCGTTTGGCCCCGGTGCCCCGAAGACCAATTCCGCAGCCTTGTTCACACAGAGGGCCCTCTGGAGGGAGGTCGCGTCGGCCGCGAGTTAAAAACGCGCACGTCGCGCTGACGCTACCCTGCCAAGGTCCTGCCCGGATTATTAATGTTGCATTCGCTCGAATAGGAGATCACAAGGTTCACCGCCCACATGTTTCAGCGGTCTCGTTGTGCCGCGGAGAGACCGAGAGAACGTGCATTTGGCCATTCGTTGTGATACAGCAGGAACCGCACGAATTAGCTCGCTCGTTGTAACGTTCTCCGCACGTGGATCGTAACGTGAATGAAAGTGATGGCAGATGTTGACATCACGTCAGGGAATATCTTTGGAAAAGGACACAACAATAGCACATATCTTTACTCTTAGGTTTTTTCGGTAAAGCCACGTAGGTGAAAAATAATATTAAAATAAATTAAATCACGACGTTTCGGAGGCAACACAAGCTTCCGTCTTCAGGTGGAACTGTCACAGCAAAATTACTGTATCAAGTGAAGAGAGCTCTAAGAGACACGAGACTATATATACGTGACTTTACCGAAAAAAACAAAGAGTATGGACCCTTGCAGACACGAACACTTCAAATCTAGCACATATCTTACCTAAACTAGCAGCCTACATTTCCGTAATGCACACTGAACCAGACACCATCTTGTATTTGGTTTATTTTCTTGACACGTGTCTATGATATACTGCGAGCAAGTGTTGAAAATTGTAACTTTGAGCCTCAAGAAAATTACAGTTTACTTACGAAAAAAACTGTCCCTCAATTGCTTAACCACTATGTATAAAATTGGGTGCTACGCCTCTGTCAATCATCGATCCTTCACCAACGAGATGCAATAAACATTGTCAGTCTATTTCTGGATTAGGGACACTTCACATCATGTGAGTGATGGGGTTATTGACCAGTCTTCATCACGTTGATCAGTGTGGGGTGGTGAGGAACGGGGAGAGGACTTGTTCAAGTATCACTCGCCACTGACGTTTGCTCGGGCCGGGAATTAAAAATGAGGTCTCTGAGTCCATGCCGGTACGCTAACTACTGTGTCAATAGTTACGTTCATTACTAAATACTGTCCCGCAGCTCCAATTAACACGGTTGGCTACGTACGGTGCAAAAGAAGATCAACATACAGTGCGTTAGTTCCTTGGTTGGTAGGTTTCGTTGATTTGTTTTAGCAAAGTCTTGCTCATGGTTTACTCACACATCCAAACGACTTCATACGCACTTTAAGCGTTAGCGCATGGTCGCGTGCAATATATATTAACAATGTAAGTGATGATGGTGATGGTAATGGTGATGCTGTAGTAACTAACAATATGACTTCCTGCCACACGTCTTCCCCAATCACATCTCGGACCTTGGCTGCCGGACGCACCGTTGGACATCTGGGTGGCATTGGCGGCGCATCTGGAGCAAGAAATGGAACTCAGTAAACACCCTCCCGGGTCTCTACCGTTCGCCTGTTGGCAATTACTGGGCACGGACAGAGAGAGAGCAGATCTTCTTGGTTCTTTCGGTAAAGTCACGTAGAAGGGAAGTAATAAAATAATAAAAATAAAACATAATAAAATACAATTCTCACGACGTTTCGGCCACAACGCAAGCAGGTCTGTCGAGGCGACAGCGTCTGAATGGAATTCCCAAACGTCGTGAGAATTATTTTATTATGTTTTATTATTTTATTACTTCCTTCTACGTGACTTTACCGAAAGAACCAAGAAGATGAATCCCTGCAGTCACAAAGCTTTAAATCGAAAGAGAGCAGACTCCAACGAGTGCGGTGGTGTACCTGCCTACAGAGTTGGGTCTGTGCAAGTTCCAAACTTGCACGTGGCGTGCATATATATGTACACATCGTAGGTGAGTCCAGCCCTTAGCCCAGTGGGTCTAAACTGGGTGCGCGCACCCCCTGGGGGTGCGAGATGCCCTTTCTGGGGTGAGAGACGTGGAGATTTTTGTTTAGAAGGTGAATCTTCGAAAACAAAACTTAAGCACGGGCACGAATAAGTACAACGACTTTGTTTCATCAAACCCCTTTGTGTTTATTAACATTATACATTGTGTAACGGTTTCCACGTGTAAATGCAATATATAAATAATGCACATAGAACATACTGCACTTTAATTAAAACAACTTGTAAGCAACATACGAGCTGCAAGGCAAGCGTCAATTTCAATGGAGGTAAATGAAATGTAATTGTGCTCCCAACACAGACTTGACATCCTTGAGGCCCACAGCAAGGAGATGGGGTCCTGGGAGGTCGAGTAGTGAGTGGGAATGGAGAAATAAATTACATTAATGTATAAGTCGGTGGAAGACCGTGATGACCACTCAACCAGGATGAAGCGGTGACACAGCAGTTAGCGCACTGCACGACGAACCCAGCGAGCTGGTTTTGATTCCTGCGAACATCAGTGGCAAGTGACATCTCATTCAGACGCTGTCTTCCGACAGACCTGTTCTTCACCTGAGGACGGCTGCTTGCGTTGTGGCCGAAACGTCGTGAGAATTATTTTATTATGTTTTATTTTTATTATTTTATTATTTCCCTTCTACGTGACTTTACCGAAAGAACCAAGAAGAAGAAAAAAGTGACATCTCATCGGCTCATTGCGCCCCCGCCCCCTCCTTTCATCAACCTTGCACTGACCAGTTTGGTGAAGTGTGGCCAAACAATCCCCTTCGTGGCACGGGCTGTAAGTTACAGATGTAGTTGTGTTTTGGAGAGCCAATGAAGACCAAATGTGTTTGTGTCAAGGGCAACTTGGGTAATACTGTTCTAATACTTTTGATTTAAAGCTTTCGTGACTGCAGGGATTCATATTCTTGGTTCTTTCGGTAAAGTCACGTAAAATAATAAAAAAATAAAAAAATATTGTTGTTTTATTGTTTAATGTTTATTATTTTATGATTTCCCTTTTACGTGACTTTACCGAAAGAACCAAGAATATGTTCTAATAATGTGACGATAGCAAGCATGACAATGTTGTTTAATGTCAGAGGTTGACGGGTGTGGGGGAAACTAAGGTAACAAGTCCATGGAGACAGAGCTGTCAAATTGAAACAGCAATCCGTTATTTCTACTCTACTTTAAAGATTCACAAATAGCAGTTGCGCACCTTGATAATGGCACATTCCTCAAGACACTGGTGGCAGGGAGAGCCCACGGTTAATGTTAACTTGTGCTGAGCAAACTCGGTCACTTTCTATCGCAGAATACGCAATGCTGCAGACGTAAATGGCAGCAGCAGACAGGGCGATACTGCACTGATGAGTCCTGTTAAGGAGGGCCATCAGTATAGGGTGGCCTCGTCTGGCCTTTTGTTGCTTAAAATAAAAATAAATATATCCACAATCTCAGCTCTTGGGCTGGTGGTTATTAGAAGGACTACGTGCGGAATATGTGCTGTATGAACGTTGATCCTCTTTCGCGCCGTGCCTAGCCAACCGTGCTCATTGGAGGTGCGCGAAGACAACAAACTAAACTATCGGACGGAGGAGCGTTCCAGACGGCCGCAGAAGCGCATCTGAAAGCGCGCGATGCGCTGGCTCGCCAAAACCCGCTGCGAGGATGTGCTGGAACGGTGTTGTCATCCTGACATGCAAAGCATGTCGTGATTCCTGTTCACCTTTGCCATTGAAGACACCTCCTCTCGCATACTGTACATTATCACTGTGAGAAGTAGTCGTGCCGTCCAAGCACACGATCAAGTGCTTACCGGAACAATAGCTGTGGCAGAGGCAATTAAGCTGCTCAACTAAGGGGGCAATGATGGAACAATGGAACCTAAGATGCTCTCACGGCGAGCCTTATACCTTTCACTGCTAATGGTGCCGGCGAAGGTACATAACTGTGGGTGATTATTTTTTGGTTTGTAATCCTACATTCCGACCAGCTTAATTACATCAATGCGTTTGAAAAGCAGAGCTCGTGGTTCGCGCAGAGCCTTCGAACACCGTGCTCTCTGCCTGAACGGCACAGCACAAAGAAGATGCAAATCACAGGGGGGGGGGGGTGCTGTGGAGATGTCGCGCGTGCAGGGGGCAGAAGTAGCAGAGGGGAGACGGGAGGGCGAGATGGACGGAAATTATGCGGCGGAACGAGATACGAGGACGGTGGATGTGACTAAGAGGTGCAAAAGAGAGACAGGGGAAACTATTGCAATAATGAGACTATTTTTTGTTAGCTTAGAAAACAAAAGAATGTGCACGATAAAAGCATCACGCTCTCTTTGATCTATGTACATTTGACGTCTATATATATGTGTGTGTGTTGCACACGCGCGCACGCAGAGCACGCGCGCAAGATTTGATAGCGACGATGCGCAGCTACCCAAGCAAGTGCACTTAGTCGAGGACAACGTCTTGCTATCGCCAAGCCGCGACGGGGCTTTAATGCAGTCATTGTTGCTTTAGTATTTTGAATGTGTTGACTGGTGGGATGTTTATGTGTGTGTGGTTCTCTCTCTGTCTTTCTCTCTCTCCCCGCCCCCCCTCTCCCTCGTTCCAAAAACAATAGCAAATGAAGAGTTGGTGCTGCGGTATTGCCGGAGAGCGATGGGGGGGGGGGGGGCCTTACCCACCCCTTTGAGAGGTGAGCGTCTGGACATGGGACGGCGAGACAGCGCGACGGTGACCCGGCACCCTCTGAGAGTGACCCGCTTCTCGAATGCCCTTTGAAGAGACGCCACGTGGAAGCTGGGCCCCGGTGACTATAGGTGGTACGTCGCCCCCTCCCCTCCTCCATCTACCCCCCCCCATCTCCACCGCTCCCCCCTCCCCCCTCTTATTTTGTTACACCTTCGCCAAATGAAGAACAAGCCGGGCAAGCCAGTCTGCAGGTGAGCCCACACCACGGGTTTCAGTTCGCAAAAGGGGTAGCCGTTCCAAAAGTGACCCCCTCCCCCCCGGTATTGGATCGGTGGATTGTATCGGGCTGGACGGTAGGTATAGGTTTGGCATCGGAAGGAATTATAATTAGGGACCATATGATGTCACCGTTTAAGGTGAGTCCCTTATTCAGCCTCATCAGCCACGGATAATTACCGCTTCGCGAAGGCCACCGCTGCGCCAAGCCGACACCATCTCTGACGATCGTTCGATGGGATTCATCCGCCTCGCACCTGCACAACGAGCTGATTGCATCGCTCCATCCGCTTAGTGGACGCGCTCTTGGATGGGTCCCGTTCCCTGGCTGGCAATCCGTGAGCACCTCCAATCGCTTGGCTTAAAATTGACCAATGAAACGTAAGTTGTCCACGGCATTTGCCCACTGCTAAAACATCCCTAAGTGACATTTCGAATGTTGCAATGAGACAAAGAGTGCAACGAGGACAATTTACAAACTCCAGAAAACAAATACACCTTCAAGTATTCCGAGAAGAAAATTCCCATTGAGTGTTTTAGCAATTATGTCCTTGATTGGCTAGGAAACAATTACTGTCAATGGGCAACGGTTAAAAACAATTATGGTAATTGGCATAGCTATGCACATAATGACCGCGTGACCAATCATTTTTATTCATAGGCGCGTCTCCATGGAGCTTGCGATACACACGCACACACTGGTGTGACATCCTCCACCGACATTCCTGATGAAAAACACATTGTTGGTGTGAGCACAGCAAAGGTGTGCCGCTCGGATTACCGGTAATGGAAATTCCGATGGCACACACACACACTCGCTGTCACGCACACACACACACACTCGCTGTCACACACACACANTCGCTGTCACGCACACACACACACTCGCTGTCACGCACACACACACTCGCTGTCACGCACACACACACACACACTCGCTGTCACGCACACACACACACTCGCTGTCACGCACACACACACACTCGCTGTCACGCACACACACACACTCGCTGTCACGCACACACACACANTCGCTGTCACGCACACACACACACACACTCGCTGTCACGCACACACACACACTCGCTGTCACACACACACATTCGCTGTCACGCACACACACACACTCGCTGTCACGCACACACACACATTCGCTATCACGCACACACACACATTCGCTATCACACACACACACACTCGCTGTCACACACAAATTTGCTGTCACGCACACACACACACACANTCGCTGTCACGCACACACACACACTCGCTGTCACACACACACATTTGCTGTCACACACACACATTCGCTGTCACGCACACACACACTCGCTGTCACGCACACACACACGTAGACATTAGCAAACATAGAAGAAAAACATACATCAACATGATTACTACTGTGCAATTTTGTATCTTTCTACTTTACCGATCTGGAGATATTGTATGGGGTGCAGCAGTGGTAAGATGAACCCGACGATCCGAGTTCTACTAGCCAGCGCGGCTAACACGAGGAGCCATCTACATCTAATCTGGTCCTTGGCTCTCGCTTCACAAAACCGCACTGACCAGTGTGGTGAAATATGGCCAAACAAAGACAAAGGTCCCCGTATAGCCTTAACCAGGGCCGGATTAAGATTGTGTCGGCCCCTGGGGTACAGGTACTGCGAGGCCCCCAATAATATTTTCAAAACGAAAACAAAGTTAAAGAAAATCAAATGTATTTTTACAAGGCTAACCACAAATAAAATTCAGCAGTTAGCGCAGCGTAGCGCTCACCTCTACATTATCAAACAACACGTGCTGTCGTTAACACGGTGTGGAGAGGCTTTCATCCATCAATGCCGTGACAGAGGCTTGAATAGTGTACGAATGTGGAACACGGTGAGTGACATCTGAACTGGTCCTGGGCCAGACTCACTCCTCCTGCACCAATATGCACTGACCAACGTGGTGAAGTATGGCCAATCAACCCCTCGTGACTGACAGCGTGTCGGGGCCTTCATCTAGCAGTGATACATACTAAATGTGATCACTTTTCTTTCGTCAGTGATGTTCCACACACATTGAACAACATTGCTTCTGGTCTGCATAAACATCTAGGGGTGTAACAACATATCAATTTATCGATTAATGTAGTTTCTTAGACTCACGTAGGCACGTATGTAGAACTTTTTTCGCACCAAACATAGCCTACCCTGCTGATCGGAGGTGCATCAAAGTTTGCTGGAAATAATCCATGCTTTGCGATTCGTGTATGTGTTGTGTGTGTGTTGTGTATGTTGTTGTGTGTGGTGTGTGTGTGTGTGTGTGTTGTGTGTGTGTGTGTGTGTGTTGTGTGTGTGTTGTGTATGTGTTGTGTGTGTGTTGTGTGTGTTGTGTGTGTTGTGTGTGTGTTGTGTGTTGTTGTGTGTGTGTGTGTGTGTGTTGTATATATTGTGATTGTAGTGTGTTGTGTGTGTTGTGTGTGTGTTGTGTATGTTGTGTGTGTGTTGTGTATGTGTGTGTGTGTTGTGTGTGTGTTGTGTGTGTGTTGTGTGTGTNGTGATTGTGTGTGTGTGTGGTGTGTGTGTGTNTATGTGTGTGTGTTGTGTATGTGTGTGTGTGTTGTGTTTGTGTTGTATATGTGTGTGTGTGTTGTGTGTGTTGTGTGTGTTGTGTGTGTTGTGTATGTGTTGTGTGTGTTGTGTATGTGTTGTGNGTTGTGTGTGCGTTGTGTGTGCTGTGTATGTGTTGTGTGTTGTGTGTTGTGTGTGTTGTGTGTGTTGTGTATGTGCTGTGTATGTTGTGTGTGTTGTGTGTGTGTGTATGTTGTGTGTGTGTAGTGTATGTGCTGTGTGTGTAGTGTATGTGTTGTGTGTTGTGTGTGTGTGTGTGTTGTGTGTGTTGTGTGTTGTGTATGTGTTGTGTGTGTTGTGTGTGTTGTGTATGTGTGTGTTGTGTTGTGTATGTGTAGTGTATGTGTTGTGTGTGTTGTGTATGTGTTGTGTATGTNGTGTNTGTGTGTGTGTGTGTGTATGTGTGTGTATGTGTTGTGTGTGTTGTGTATGTGTGTGTGTGTAGTGTATGTGTGTGTATGTGTTGTGTATGTGGTGTGTGTGGTGTGTGTTGTGTATGTGTTGTGTGTGCTGTATGTGTTGTATGTGTTGTGTGTGGTGTGTGTTNGTGTTGTGTTGTGTGTGTGTGCTGTGTGTGTGNTGTGTTGTGTTGTGTGTGTNGTGTATGTGTAGTGTATGTGTAGTGTATGCGTTGTGTATGCGTTGTGTATGTGTTGTGTCTAAAGGCTCTCGTTATCCTGCAGCCACTAGAGGCAATAAGAAACACCGCTTGGTTAAAACGTAATCGATTCCTGGATTGAATCTTGAGACTGAATCACAACAATCCATAAATCCGCCGAGAGTATTAATTATTCCAATCCAAAGGACACCCACGTCTTCCCAATCAGTGTTTCATGGCCTACTAGATTGACTTCTCAGCCAATTTGATAGCTGCGTTTTTGCATGATAATTAGTTTTACAATGCATCAAATACTTTATTGTAACCTTTAAAAAGCCCACGACAGCCATTTGTTAGTTCACTGACGTATATAGGCCTCCTCATGCTGTCAGTCATGGAGGGTTGTTTGACCATACTTCACCACACGGGTCATTGCAGACTGGTAAACGGGGTGACCCAGAACCGGTGTTAGCCGTGGCCAGGAATGAAACTCAGGTGGCGGGGTTCATAGTGCAGTGCGTGAGCCAGGGAGCAACCACTTAATAATTTGTACCTTGTGCACATTTAAATTGCATTTAATTGTTTATGCTGTTGCTCAGTCTCAGCGGGCTATCGGCTGGTTGAAAAAAAAGCCTTTAAAAATATATATTTGCACTTGTGTTATTGGCATCATCTCAAAAACGTTGCATCACCTCATGTTAGAGAATGGCCCTCAAAGGAGATATCACAGATTTACTTGCTACTTCTGAGGTCCGTTCAAATCACCGTTTTTATTCACAAGGTAAAGTTGGGGGAAGGGGGGGCATTTCCCCACACATCTTGATACAGGACATCGTAGTAAGGCAGTTAAATGTATATTTTGTTAACTCTCAGTTCTGGAATCGATCCACACCTCCGATTGGCATGGTTGGTGATGTACGGTGTTAAACTTATATATTAAAACTAAACGATTTTTTTTTGTTTAACACATAGGCTTTCGCGACCAATATTATTCATTATAAAGGTTTTTGGGTTAGATCGCGTAAGTATGTGTCGAAACCCTCCACACCCGACACGGCCAGTAAGGGATTTGTCACGTAAACTAAACGCCAAATAGTTACTAATTCAGCCCACCGGTGTGTTGAAGAGTGAATCCACAACATTTACAATCTGAGTACGACGTTTCGCTGGTAATTACATCCAGCATCATCGGGCGATTTGACCAGGTAAAGTCCACAAAGCTATATAGCTCTTTTTCAGAAGCAAACTGCCCACAAATGATAGCTCCACGCAGTGGCTTATCGTGTGCAAATGTATAGCAGCCAAATATGCTAAAGGAATGTTTCTAAATGTGGAAAGGGGGAAAAAAACATGACCTGGAAAAAATCCACGCGACCACGGGGAGACAGACATGCAAAGTCAAAACATACGGGCGTCTGGGTGGGATTGGGATCGAACCCACGACCTCCTGCATACCAGGCGAGGTTATTAACATCTCCTAGCCACCGCGTCGCCCATACGGCCATGCTATTGTTTGTCGAGCCCTGCCTGTGGTCTGACTCGCACATTCCCCGCCACAGTCTCGCTGCCGCCAGGGCTGGAGGTATAGGCCACCACCACCACCGCCGCCGTAGACGTGTGCGGGCCTGACTGACGCACGTCCACTCGCGAGTGTCCAAAGGCGAGCGTCGTGACGGCCGCCCGGATGCCTCTCGGGGAGGCCCATCGAGCAGGCCGCTCGCTCGCTCTGTAACACTTGCCACCAGCACACCCTGTAACACTTGCCACCAACACACCCTGTAACACTTGCCACCAGCACCCCTGTAACACTTGCCACCAACACACCTGCCACCAGCACACCCTGTAACACCTGCCACCAGCACACCCTGTAACACTTGCCACCAGCACACCCTGTAACACTTGCCACAAGCACACCGGCCACCAGCAGACCCAGTAATACTTGCCACCAACACACCTGCCATCAACACACCCTGTAACACTTGCCACCAGCACACCTGCCACCAAGCACACCTGCCACCAAGCACACCCTGTAATAACTGCCACCAGCCCATCATCAGCAGGTTTGAACAAGTCACTGGGTTTTGATGAAGAAGTAGAAGTGAGATTGTCATTTGTTAAGTTACCATTTTCAAAATGTAATTGATTCTCTGTGACAGCCAGTGCTGGCATCATGTAATGTAAATTACACTGTTTTTCAGTAGTGTCCAGATATAACTATTTTGATGGAATCCAAAATGTGCAGCTTATTTCAAATTCATACGTATTCACTATTAATCCCAAGTGCATTTATTTGAAATGTATGCAGCATACCGTATATATTTGTATGTTGTTTTGTGGGTATGATACGTTTCTTTGAAAATTTTACAGTGTACATTTTTTAGTCATGCAATCAATTTCCCAAACAAATGTAAAAAAAGTCATGTAAAATATAACAATAATAATCAACATTTTAATTGGAAACCTTTAAGGTGATGATTCATAATCATCAGCCATGATCTATCCACTGCTGGATGAATGGCTTCCCAAGTCACCATCTCTCACGCATGTGTATGCATGTTGAACTTACGCAATGCCACAAACCACCCAACACAAAGACCCAATCTGATTTTCATCGCTCCATCTGTCAGACGCGTTCCCTTCCCGTGGCTTCCGCGCTAACATTATTCCTGACCATCAGCCATCATCATCCCTTCTAGCAGCGAGTCCAGCCCAATAAATTATTGCCTTTGCTTAATTCCAAAAGGTCACGCCAAGTTCATCTGTGCTGTCTGCTGCGTTTGATTGTCCGCACATTCTCAAGCACAATGCCCAATCATCAGGATGAGCTCTCATGCCGAGGATGTTCCACCCTTTGTAAACACCTCCCAGCTCTGGAAAAGAAAGCAATGGCATTGTCTGTGGCAAAAAAAATCGAGGCAATTCTGGATGTTATGCATTTTGGTTGCCAAGTTTAAGAAAGGGAACAGTTTTGTTTCTCGTCTTTGCACCGACGGTCTCAGATCTAATCGTGTTGTTTTAGAGACGACCTCTCTGCCTCGCTCTGCGCTCAGTCAACACGTGCCCGGCGACGAGGAGGAATCAGAGCATCTGCGTGTCATTCAATGCCCTTTTTAATGTTTTGGCTCATCAGGGATTCCACGTCCTGAACTCACTTTCACCCATAATCCCACTTGACAGTAAGACGGGTCTTTTGCCCCAAAGAGCCAGTGGCTAACTTGCTTGCAATTGCCATCATTCTGAGGGGAGGGAAAGACTTAAGCCATACCCATTGGGTGCTGTTAGTATTTTCAAAAAGGAGTTAAGGGACAAGCACTTGACATACAATCATCGTCTTAGCGCGTAATATACACATATCTGTCTAATATGTTTATCGACGACTGACAACAAAGTGGCGACCCAAAAGGAGGGAACACGCCCCAGAGGACAGCCGCCGAGAAGACGGAGTGACGAGGTCGGTCCGTGCGCAGAAGCGAAACGTGTTGGGGAATCGCGCAGCTGTGAGAGGGTGCGATGCCTTGGCGTGGCTTTCATCCAGCAGTATTTAGACCGTGCCTGATTATTATCCAAATGTCTTTTGGCACACTGAGGATAGCAATGCTACTGTATAATTACACACGAAGGAAAAGATCCCCTATATAGCGCCTAACAGGCTGTTGGGGCAAGTGCTGTTATCGAGTACCTATTAAGGCCGGCATGGCACGCGAAGTGGGTGGGTTGCCAGCACCACGCCCGGCCACCTTTGGCTGCCGAGCCCCTGATGTACACACAATGCACAAGGTACTAATTTAAGCCTGAGTCAGCCTAGGGGAGACCCACGACAGGTTTAGATATTAGTCACTGATGTTGGCCATGAGCGGGAATCGAACTCGGGTCATTGTTTTCTCATAGCGCAGTGCACTAACCATTGAACTTTCGTTTCCTGCATATACGTTGTAATCACAAACAATTAAATTATATACAGTAAATTCGTAAAAACATTTTGTATAAACATACAGTATTTAAATAAAATTTTATTCTAACAGGTACGTTTTAATTTCCGTGCATTTTGGCTCTTTTAAATTACATGAACGTAAACGTCCTCTTTCCAACTTAATATGCTGTACATTTTCTCGTAAAACAGTTTAATATGTTTTCAGGAAAACCATAATGAATATCCCAGAATATTTTCCAAGGCGGTTCTGCTTGAGTTGCTGGGCCACCTTGGAGTATTTTTTAAGAGGGGAGGAAACCCGGGTACAGTATCTGGAGAACACACACATAGGGCGTTGCGGTGGCTAAATGTTCATTACATCGCCTGGTATACAGGGGTCGTTGGTTCGATCATGACCCTGACGCCTGTATATTATATTATTTTATTTTATTTTTTAATTTTTTACCTACGTGACTTTACCGAAAGAACTAAGAGTATGAATCATTGCAGTCACGAAAGCTTCAAATCTAGAATGTATATTTGGAGTTTGCATGTTCTCCCTGCGGTTAGGTTTATTTTTCTCTGGGTCCTCCGGGTTTTCCCTCCACAGTTAGAAACATGCGTTTAGATTTCTTGGCTGCGATACATTTCCACGTGATAAGCCAATTCGTTGAGCTGTCATTTGTGGCCAGGTCGCTTCGGATAAAGAGCTATATAGCTCAGTGGGCCTTACCTGATAAAATAAAATAGTTTAGTTTTTCGTGTGAGAGACGGGAGGTAAAGGTGCAGCCTTGAAATTGCTTGATCATGCCATGACTGGTGGAAGGGCCTTTGCTGGAAGGATGTTGAAAAACTCTTCCACACTGGTGAGACATCTTGGAAGAGGTGGGATTACCATAATTCTTGTTTCACTAGCCTTTTGCCCCATCCTAGGACGGGTGTATTGCAGTAAATCTGAAACTTGTAAGCGAAAATCAGACCACGATGTGATATTCATTGCATCAATGGGTGTGCAGTTTGTAAGGGCGCGGTGACACAGACCTATTTCATTTTAAGGTTATAATCCCTTGTTCATCATGACATCCTTTTTACTTTGATGTCTCAGTAGCGTTACGGAGATGGCGTGACGTGAGGGTTCTGCCTTTGTAGTGAGGGTTGTAAGTTGACGCTGAGGAGGGGGAGGAGGCGCCTCGCCCCCCATGTGGAGTGACGTCACCCGCTAATTATTATGAATGGGGGGGGTCCATTTGGAGAACGTCACCTTACAATTATTATTAATAATTAATGAGGGGGGTCCATTTGGAGGACGTCACCTGTTCATGATTATTAATGAGGGGGCTGGTCGATGTGGAGTGACGTCACCTGCTCATGATTATTAATGAGAGGGGGGTCCATTTGGAGGACGTCACCTGCTCATGCATATTAATGAGGGGCTGGTCGATGTGGAGTGACGTCACGAGCGTTAAGGACAGACATTCCTGGGTGATTATAGTAGGTATACGGCTGATACAGATCAACAACTACAATTTCACATTCAGGTAGTCAAGCCAGACAACCGCGTCAGGAGCAGTGGGGTTTATCGCCGTGATGTCTTCTTTGTATTTGTGGAATAGGCATTGCTTCGTTAAACGTTGTATGGTCTGTTCTGGATGACCACAGTCGCGTACTGGAGAGTTTTAATTTTTCATTTGGGCATCAGGTATCCGCATCTGCCACGGTTTGTGTGGATGCGGTTTAGGGTGGACCATTACCATCATTGGTGCCACCACACGCGACCTGCTGATCAACCAACTGCGTTATAGCCATTCACTCTGGCAATATGTCCAGGATCTAAAGGCCAATGTTGAGGTCTGCTAGTTACGAGAGGGCTTCAGAAGCAAGTTCGTGAAGTTTTGCTATTCCTTCACTGAAGGAATAGCAAATTCCAGTGCTTTATTATACGGTGTCCCCATTCATACCGATTGGTTGACAGAGGTGGTGGGGATTTAAGAAACTTGCACCATCGTATCAACTGCCATGCTGCAAGATTGAATTTCACCTGTGGTTTCTGGATTACAAGTCCAGGGTGCTAACAAACGACACGACAGCAACATCTCCGACTAGAGAAGAACAGTCCAAAAGGGTCCAGTCCAAATGCAACACAAACAGCACCTTGTGCGTTGCAAAAACACAATTATATCCATTTGTTTAAAGTGGTTTGACCAGAGGGATTAATAATTACTTTAGGATTGACGGGTATTTTTTNATATATATATACTGCATACTGAATATTTTTGGCCACAAAAATTGTAATAAGAAATGGTCGTGTTGATATTGGACTGTGAAAATGAGTGCCAGGTTAATCTTTGTATTTTATGGTGACAAAATGAAAAAACACGTATGAAGTTTGTGACTTGCTTTGTGGACCTGTGAATTAAACCTGCCACTTTTCAGGAAGTGGCATGAGCGAGGGTGGCAATGCTTTGGCGACTCCCTTTTTAGGTCCCGAGTGCTAACAGCTTTTGACTCGATGACTTTTTAAACCCGGGCCGCAGTAATTCGGTCCAGACGGGGGCCCTCTCGTGGTCCTGATTGGCGAAGGAAGGTGCAGATTTCCTGGCTTTAAGGCTCACATCTCGCCTGATTAAAGCTGGGGGTGGCAGGATGCCTGTAATTGGCCAGACCTTTCAACCCGCCTCCCTTTAGAGGCAATAGCTCGTCTATTTGTTTCGTTCCATGCCTATTTGTTTCTCATCAACCTCTGGATCCCCCCAGACCCCCCCCCTACCCCCAAAAAGGGACCCCCCGTGCACTTTTCTGAAAGAAAAAAAAGTTAAACAAAAATAAACAAGCCCCTAAAAAAACCCACCTACCTACTCTCCCAGATGCTCTGCCCTTGCAAAGAAAAAAAATACCCTCCGATGCCTTTGCGTTTCCAGTGTAAAAGGGCGTTCTGCCGAAGTAAACACAGAGCCTGGCTCTCTTCAGCGTGGGTCTGCGTAGGAAGGCAGCAGTGGTGGTTCAAGCCACCAGAGGGTTCCTGTAGGCTCCATCAAGGAAACTAGGTAAGACCAGTGGAATGTGCCTGGACTGCAAATGTATAAAGAGCAGCAGCAGGGCCTGTACTGTATTTGCCATGTGGCCCGCGGAGACTGGGGCTTGTGCATTTTAAATAATTAGGGACTGATTTGCCTAAGGAAAAAGGTGATATTAATTAATGTAGCATGAATAAAACTCATAAACCCATTTTTTCACGTTGATGTTTTCAGTACCGGTGTCTGCCATTGTCATGAATTGTATGAAATGAGAACAATGTAATTTATATGCAGTGGGACACAATGTGAAATTATTCCACTGCTGTAAATAAATAAAAAATGTGCATATGAAATATTAATAAAAGATTTGTAACTAATGCTATTTGTTTAACTTCATATACTTTGGCACAGCTTCTTAAAGTTATATTTGGTGGCATTATAGGATTAAGTGTTTGCGCTGTTGGATATTTGATTCCGAATCGGAGTCGTTTTTTTGCATAAAGCCTGGGTTTTGACTCAGTAGCTTAGTTTACGTTGTCAGGAGCCAAGCGAAAACATTGTGCCCTATCCATGAGAATTCTCTCGGGCTTTACAAACAGTTCACGTCGAGTAGCCGACCTCTATAGAAATCCAAAAGAGGCATTACAAATCTCTGCGCCAAAACAACTGTGCAGTCTGTACATTCACGAAGTACGGGTACCAGCTTTCCATTTCAAAATATGGAATTTTGTATTCATTTATATTTGAATATGTACTTTGGGTGCGCGCGCGCGTGCGTGTGTGTGCGTGTGGCGCTCATGAGGGAGTCGGTCCATTTTTCCATTTAACGCGCGGGCCACTGCACAGAGAGCGCAGTGTGGTGACGTGGGTGCGATGTGTCTCCAGACACGTCTGCTACCAGCCTGGTCTGCTCGGGTGGTCTGACAGCCAAAGGCGTCTTCCATCTTCAATTGTGCGCAAGAGGCTCGCGTGGAGTGTGACTTTTTGTTTTTCAATTCTCGTGGACGTAATGCAAATGAAACGCACGATTGTTACGTTGTATATTTACGCGATCAATTACAAACTCCACTCTATTATGGATGATATTGGTCGCGAACTCCTACATGTTATAAACTATGTTTACATTTGCTCTGTAGGGGAATAGATTTATTGACACCCCACTGATTTCTAACGAGCCGTCTTTCTCCACAACATGTGATTGGATCATCCTGTACATGAAAACCTTTCATGTGTAGACGTTTGCTGTTATGATCTTTATCTCTGGGTTGTGATGTGTCACACTAGAACCTGATTGGTGTTTAAGATTTTGCCGTTTATAATGTTTCATTCTGTTTTTTGTTATGTGTGTGGCTAAACCTTTTAGCTGTTGTGACATTTCCTGTCGTGATTCACGCTACATTTTAAATTGTTCCGCTGTTAAGATATTTGCCTCCATGATGTTTTAGTTTTATTTTCAGTTGTATTCTAAATGACTTTATGTAACCCATGCAGGTGACCCGTGATTATATGATATGACTGGTTAAATCAAGGATACGACGATGCTACTGTGACGTTTTAACTCGGCATCCTAATCTGGCGCAGCCAAATCTGCTTTCTGCTACTCCAGTGGCTTTTCTTTAACCCAGGTCTCCCTTGAACAAGACACTTCTGGTCCTAACGGTTCTTAACTGGTCTTAAATAAAGAAACGTGATTGCACGTGATTACATTTACACAAGTCGTGTCTTTAATTGTAATTGCTCAAGTATATTCCAAGATCACTGCTTCGTGTCAATCTTCTTCTCTGCTCTTAAAGAGCATGGAGTCTTACTTACACTTTTATTGCAACATACAACACAAAGATCCCCCATATAGCCATCGTCTTAACAGACTCTCGGGGCAAGTGCTGTTAGCGAGTAGAACCTATGAAGGCCGGCACGGCACACGAGGGGTGGGTGGCCAGTGCCATGACCAGCCTTTGTCTCCCCAGTGGCGATGTTTACACCTCACCAAATACTGATTTAAGGCTGAATCGACCTCGGGGAGGCCCAATACCGGTTCAGATAATCGTCGTAGTGGCTATCTTATTACAGACCAATTCAGAACGTCTTGGTCACCCCGTGCCCTTATAAACCTTAACGTTCATCCTACAAAATCCCATCTTAAGGGAGAAATACAAACAAATAGACAATTTTTATTTGATTTGTTTTGCCCATATTGAATCGGCTGTACGCCATATGGACCTGAAAACTCAATTTCCCTGTACAAGAATACGAGTATGCCATATTGGTTGACAGGTACGGTAGTGCGGTGCGCTAACCGCTGCACCACCGCTCCCACAATATTGCTACAGGTCTCCATTGACACACACGCACACTCAAGTGTCTCCGGATCCTCGTGCGGCTATATATGAATAGTTCGCACGAATGAATGACACTGGGGAATTTTGTGGATGAAGCATATTTTACAGTATAATTAACTAACCCCCCCCCCCCTTTACCAAGTGTTGGGAGGGAGTTGGTGGCAAAAAAATCTCACCCTTGTTACACCTCCAGGGAACCTGTGGAGCCACCCTGGTTTCTCCCAAGACGTTAGAGGGCTCAGCGGCTTAAAGGGCTGAACTGTAAATTCAGCTTTCATCCCACAGTGATCCCATTCAGACCTATTTGTCGGCATTCCAAAACAAACAGGTGCCCGTTCAAGCGGCGTACAATGGGGTGTTAACACTCGCGAGAGCGTGCCAGCTCGTGCAGTAGGAGTCATAAAGTTAGAAGAAAGGGCACCAGTGACACACAAAAAAATTATATTTTTTGCAAAAACCCGTAATGTTCTGAGAAATGCCGGTAATTAATTGTGAGCGCTTGAATGTTTGTCATATAACATAATCACGGCTAGAAGCACACGGGCCTAAATAACAAATTACCTTATGGAATGCACAATTATAGCTCGGTAATTAAAACATATTTTTCTCATGACATCAGCCGGGTCAAAATAAAAACTTTGTTTTGGAACTCAAACCAGTTTGTAATCGTATTACTTTTTCACGGTGCGTCGTGTCACAAGCAGGAGAGAAATAAAATATTTCCACGTGAAAATGATAAACAGAGGCGATGCAATATCCTTAACAGCTGACCAGTATGTTCCTACTTCTGGCGGTGTCAAAAATGTGCAACGTTTAAAAAAAATTGACTCGTGTGCACCAATTAAAATAATACCTTCAACATCACATTTTAAATGGTGCTTATTAGAGACCAGTTGCATAGCTACGTTGAAAATCACTCTGTGCTCCAGTGGCTTGAAAAACCAGGAACTATTAATGGATTGGCATCAAACACAGTTCTGCAATTTCCGATCATCACTCCAAATCCATAAACTCCACACCTGTATTTGTTAGCTACCCACCATTTGTTAACATTCGCACAGTGGAGCTAACTAATAACCACCCATCATATTTACTGATTCTGGGACAAAACGAAACACTTCCTTGATTAAAAAAAATCTCGCTAAAATGAAAATGTGCAAATCAAGCTTTTTTGCGCACGTGTGTTTCTAAAGTCTGTGTGCGTGATGTTTTACTTCCATGTGAAATACAAAAAATAACTATAAACATTGTGGCCAAACGCTCACTCGAAGGGCACATTTAATTGTATATTTTTAAACAATTTTAAGTCGCTAATGTGTGTTTTGTATGTACCCAGCGTTTAAGCTAAGAAGTGGTCTGTTATTTTTCTAGCAAAGCAAAGAGGTGGAAGCAAAATGGTGTCTAAAACCAGCTGTTATTTAACTTTATGTACATAAAGAAGAACGTTTTGCAAAGTGATTTTCTTTAATGGATAGCATCGGGGACAATAGCGCTCTTGTGTGAAAATTACCATTATAAAGCTGAATTAGCTGTAATTGCCTCCAGGCCACAAGCATATGCCGCTTGTATGCCCTCCCCCCCACAGCTTACCTTTAAAAGCCATGAAAACAGGTCTGTGATTAATGATGGTAATTACGGGAAGACGTTTAGCGGCAAACCTGTTTCTGATTAATAACCCGCAGCTGTTTGATGTCCGAGGGAGAAAGTCCGGAGTGCTTGGGTCCGCCAAGAAGGGATATGAATGAGCCTCATTAATGCGGGACGGTTAATGTGGCCTGAAAGACGAGGACACTTTGGTGGAATTGTGACATTCCCTGCGCAAGACCCTTCTGTGTCTGTCGGCTGATCGAGCAACATGCGGCCATGTGACGCTACACGCTTTCGGCGTTTAGGTTTAAGGATGCCGTGGAAATGTGTGTATTCTATCTTAAATGATAAAGGATAAATTTTGAGTAACAATGACGGTCAAGCCAAACGTTTTGAGAATGGGATATAGACGGTGCTTAATTTCAGCCAGAGTTGTCCGAGTCTGGAACCCGTAATATGTTTTTTCTGCATCCGGCACACTGCATCCAGTAAATGTGTTTTGTTATGGATGTTGCTACAAGTTACGTGTCTCCTCCAATCTACCAGCAATCCGGACAAAATTCAGATATTAAGCTGTGGATATAGTACTAAGACGTTTAACCATCCAATTGTATTAACAGTTGTGCTATTAAGCAATGACGTCACATAATTAAGCATTTATTGGAGCGTATGTAGATAAGAGGAACAGCACCGGAAGATGACATCAAATACTGTAAAGTTGATGTCGTTTAGCTCAGCGAGAACTCAAGCGGCAAATGTCGTACTCGAATTATAAATGTTGTGGGTTTATTCTCCAACGCACCAATGTGCTGAACGAGTCGGTAATTGGCATGTTTTCTTTATGGGTGGTGGCGGGTTCAATGACACATATCGATGCGATCGAACCCAAACCACATCTATTGTGGATATTGGTCGCGAAAGCCTACGTGTTAAACAGGAGAGTCTCAATTGCAAGTGTGATCTGGGTATATTGACATCACATAACTACTTCTCCAATAATGTCAACATGCACCTTTATCCACTCCAGGGACAAACCTGGTGCATGCCATGCAGAGACTATTCACCACGTCTCAATCAAACCTTTTCTCATATATATTAAACATTATGGGAACTAAGATTATTTTAAGTCAAAAGCAAATTAAATATGCTATATTCTTAGGTTTTTTTCGGTAAAGTCACGTAGGTAAAAAAAATAAAGTTAATAAAAGTAAAATAATAAAATAAAAATCACGACGTTTAGGAGGCAACACAGCTATCGTGCTGTGACGGTTCCACCTGAAGACGGAAGCTTGTGTTGCCTCCGAAACGTCTTGATTTTTATTTATTTTACTTTTATTAATTTACATTTTTTACCTACGTGACTTTACCGAAAAAACCTAAGAACATGAATCCTTGCAGTCACGAAAGCTTAAATATGCTGTGTTTTTGTGCACTTCAAACCCCCGTTTTTATCGTGGGCTGCTTGAAGGTAGTTTTACATAATGTATAAATTGTCAATTTATTGGGTGTGTGCTATGCACTAAGAGCCGTCGGTTCATTCCACATTTTCATTTCTGTTAAACCAGTGGCTATCATGTTTAATATGACCAATTCTGGGATATTTCTTAAATCATATGTTTAATGGTTACTAGTAGTGAACCCGTTGCTTTGCAACATAAATTAAGAGACAAATGTTATTTTCATACTCTCCTCACAATTCTGTACTCGGAACACTCAGATAATCTGCCGTTTGACGTAACAAAAAAACTAAATAATACGTAGTGTGAGGTTTTTGTTATATTCTCTAGGTTTTAAATACAATCTGGTGGAAGAGCGGCATTATTAGGATGACAAATTGAGATAAATTTTAAATGAACCGTGGTCAGTCTTCTGTATTCGTTAATTCCACCTCTTCGGTGTCGCTATGTATTGCCTTCCGAACTAATTTTGCCGTTTCAAGGCAATGTTTATTTGTAACGCAGAAGATTCTGTCTAGCCAGTTACCTAGCTATGTCGGTGGCAATGGCCCGTAGCCACTCACAACAATAGGGTTATTGTTGGGCTGGAGAGGAGCCCAGCCAGCAGCCAGCCAGGAAACTCGAGGAATATATGATTTATTATAGTATGACTTAAATGTTTGGAGTTGGGATAAAATTACAAAAAATTACAGTACATTACTTCTAACTTTGCTGTTTACGGTAATTTAATATCTAACCTTACAGTTTAAGATTAAAATAAAAGTACAAATTATGTTTGTCATACTGTAGTCTAAGCCACAGCAGAAATTTCATCCACCTAAAGTGGCACTACTTAATCAGTTCCGATTTTATTTTTATTGACAAAAAACCGCAACTTCCAAATGTCATTTCCAAACGCCACAGCTGTTGGATAAATATGCACTCACTATCACCCACGATAGTTTACGAGGGGTTTAAAGATGTTTTTTTTAATCAATATCTATCTCGAAGTTGACGAATTTGCAATGGCTGTACAATAATAGATCCGTGTAATCATTGCGGCCGCAAACTGCCGCTATATCTCCCCGGAATGTTAAACCAAAAAAATCGACTCTTGCATAGAATTGGAACTGAATCGTGACAAATCATCAAGTGGCACTGTCGTTTGATGCCGTTCTGTTTTATCAATGCCCTTTCGTTGGTGGATGACAAAGGGATGGAGTCAGCGTGAAATATTCACCTGCAGGTGAACGAGGTGCCGCTAGGAGGCAGTACAGCAAGTAGGTTTTCGTTTTTTTACTGGCTGTCAATGGAACAAAATTGTATTATCCTCTTCCACGAGTAGGTTTATCTGGTCTCTTCTATTTCTTCTGTGGAGCGTGGGCCGTCTCATAGGGCCCACGGCCACACGATTGCCTGCTTTCTTTGAAACGGCCCCCAAATGGTATCGTTCACTGCAAGCATCTTGGCCACACTGCTTCTTACGTTTTAGTTGCTCAGTCGTGTCTGTCTGTCACTTCAAGGGCCTCTCGGAGTTGCCAGACGTCCACTGGCGAGATGGAGCAGTGAAACAGGCTGGTTTGCAGGTGGTAAAGGTGATTTACATTGCAGGATCACGAGAATGGTGACAACTTTGGGACGCCAGCAGTGTTCAACAATTCTGGCTGTTGCCTAATGAGGCTGGCTGTGATTACCAGCGAAACTTCGTACTCGAATTGTAAATATTGTATTTTCTTGGTTCTTTCGGTAAAGTCACGTAGAAGGGAAATAATAAAATAATCAAAAGAAAACAATAAAATTCTCACGACCTTTCGATTGCAACATTTTTGAAAAAGTGGCGGTTAAGAAAAAAACGCCACTTTTTTCAAAAAAATTATTGTTGTGGTTTTCACACCTGATGATGATTGCTTGTGTTGCAGTCGAAACGTGAGAATTTTATTGTTGGATTTTTATTATTGTATTACTTCCCTTCTAAGTGCTTTTCGAAAGAACCAAGAATATGAATCCCTGCAGTCACGAAAGCTTTAAATCGAATTTAAAGTTGTGTTTACTCTCCAACACACTGGTGTGTGGAACTAGTAACGAATTGGCACGTTTTGTTAATGTCGCAAACCTTACTGATTGACTGTATCGGGCGGTTACGGGTTTAATGACGCATTTATATTTACGCGATCTAACCACACAAAAAACGCTTATGGATAAAAAACAAATTTTCCCTATTTTATTATACGTGGAGTTTATCTCTATAAATTAAAGACAAGCCACAGTGGCACGATTGTGGCCATGTAATTAACATGCATTCATTAATCCCCCCTCTTCGCACGTAAAGGGCTTACAAGTAACGTCATCACATCTATCCTCTATTTAAGGAACGAAACAGGAGGAGGATTTCTCCACAAGTATGGCTGTCCGCCTGATAATGCTAGTTGTAATTACTGGCGAAACGTCGTATTCAGATTGAAAACGTTGTGGATTTTCTCTCCAACACACCGGGGTGCTGTACTCGTAACGAATTGACATGTTCTGTTTACGTAACAAACCTTACTAACTGGCTGTGTCGGATGGTGGCGGGTTTAACGACGCATTTATGTGTACACGATCTCACCCAAAACACCTATATTATGGATGATAATGGTCGCGAAAGCCTACTACGTGTTAAATTGACAAACTCAACTATAGACCCCTTTAGTAATCTAGATCTGAAGTTTTCGTGACTGCAATGATCCATACTCTTTGGTTGTTTAGGTAAAGTCACGTAAGTATAAAATATAAATAAATGTAATTTTATTTATTTTGTTTTAAGGAGTAGAGTGGTTTACTAAATGGGTATACTCTTTGGTTCTTTCGGGAAAAGCACGTAGGTAATACATAAAATAATTTTATTATATTGTATACCTACGTGACTTTACCGAAAGAACCAAAGAGTATACCCATTTAGTAAACCACTGTACTCCTTCAGCAGAGGAATAACAAAACTACACGAACTCTCTTCTGAAGCCCTCTCGTGCCTATCAGACGCCGACATTAGCATTCATCTCATGAAAATGTTGCCATACAAAAGAATAGAATACAGTAGTGTATGGGCAAAGTTAATCTGTAAAGAAGCACTGTAGTTTGTGCTCCTTCCAACTAACTATAACTTTTTTGTTTTATCAAATAAGGCCCACGGAGATAGCTGTTTTTTAGAAGCGACCTGGCCACAAATGATGGCTTGAACAAAGTGGCTTATCATGTGGAAATGTATAGCAGCCAAATACTATTAAATGCATGTTAATTCTAAATGCGGAGGGAAAACCCGGGAAAATCCACGCGACCACGGGGATAACATGCAAACTCCAAATACACAACAGGCGGTTAAATTTTTACTTAAAACTTTCGTGACTGCAGGAATTAATATTCTATGGTTCTTTTGGTAAAGTCACGTAGCTAGAAAAAAAGAAATTGTATTTTATTTCTACCTACGTGACTTTACCGAAAGAACCAAAGAGTATAGAAAATAAGAAAAAATAAAAATAAATAAAATAAATAAAAANTAAAGTAAAAAAAAATATCACGACGTTTCGATCACAACACAAGCAATCGTCATGTCCTTATTTTTATTATTTTATTGTTATTATTTTTCTATCTACGTGACTTTACCGAAAGAACCATAGAATACACAGCAGGCGTGAGGGTCTAACCCACGACCTCCTCCATACCAGGCGAAGTAGTTAACATGTCGCCACCACGAGCTGTCGTATATTAAAAAAAATATAGCAATTCGAGTAACACTCAGCTCGGATATGAAGGATTGTAGGGTGCATGTTGGAGATGGCTCAGGACAAGAATTTGTGGAGAAATAGGACCGGTAAGGCAGACTCCACATGAGTTGGAGCAAACCTGCACGAATTCTCTCCTGTAATCCCTCTCCGTCCTGACCAACACACCCTGGAAATACATACCTGTCAACCCCTTATAAGTGCGTACTTTATTACAGACCAATTCAGACCTTATTGGTCACCCCGTGCTCTTATAAATCTCAACGTTCATCCGACAAAGTCCTATCACAAGGGAGAAACACAATTTTGTTTAGTTTGCCCGTATTGAAACAACTGCAACGCCGTACGGACCCAAAACTCAATTTCTCCCGTAACGCCGTAATGGACCCGAATAACGGGGCAATAAAACCGCGTGGGTTGAAAACCATGGACATTTCCCAATTCAACTCCTGCACACACAATTGTGGGCCATCATTCGCAGCGAGAGATAATCATCCACACAGCCCACAGCCACCGCTCTCGTTGAACTGGTTGAGCCGTGCGAGCCACAGATCCTAGCGGCGCAGCTTGAAATCTGCGCCGGGGTTTGGCACCGAAGCCGCTCAGCCCAGCGCCTGTCGGAGGGGCGCTGCGCTGAATGTCGCGTCGCGTGTCGGGGAAGGGAGCGAGAGGGCAATGCGAGAGAGGGGCTGGTGATGAGAGTGGTGGAGGAGGAGGAGGGTTCTGTGAGTAAACCAAACACATCACGCACGCACGACAGGCAGCGACGCCGCTTGCTTCATTCATCTCGTTGCACACCACCACCACNACCACACTCACTCACCAACCGGCCTCCATCTCATCACAGCAGCAGCAGAGCCACCACCACCACCACTGCCCAAAGCAACCCGCCCTTGTTACAGCAAGCCCGCAGCGTGAGTGAGAGAGTGTGTTGTTGTTGTGAGTATTTGTCCGGTGGTTCTGCTTCCAACAACCAACAACAACCACCACCTCCATCCATCCATCTCTGCCGGTTCGTCCACCACGCCGGCGGTCGTGTAATGTCACCCCTAGGCTATGCTTGGCTGCGGGGCCTAGCCCTGGG